>JAODAL010046433.1:0-30920 GCA_025379985.1 Phyllomedusa bahiana | reverse complement strand
ACAGCTAGCCCCAAACCTGCATACCCCAATTTTAAAAAGTGCCGGAAAAAGGAGTCTTTCAACCACCTTTTTTATTTTCACTGGACATTGACTATACCGGGTCCCTGGGCCACAGCATGAGCCCCAAACCTGCATGAACCCCCAAAATTTTAAAAAAGTCCCGGAAAAAGGAGTCTTTAAAACCACCATTTTAGTTTCACTGGACATTGACTATACCTGTCCTGGGCCACAGCATGACCCAGGGCCGGAGTTACAGTGGGTGGGGTGAAAAGCCCAGGCTGGCGTCCGTCATTCTATTAACACGCAGGTTAAAATGCCCTGATGACGCAGCAACGAAAACTGTCGTGCTGAAGCAGAGTGCGGAAGCGGAAGTGAGAGAACTCCAGCCTTCCTCAGTACACAGTCAATACCTGGGTAGCGCTTGCCCCCCCTATGAGTGTGGACCAATTTGAGCTCACTTGGAAATACTGGTGGTTAACCTCCTGTTACACCCAGGTGCCCTTTAATCTTGGCATTCTTTTTCTCTTTTACTCAACGTGCTGGAGGAAATGGTCTCTGTACTTTGTTCTCTGTCCGTGCTCCATACTCCATGTCCTTGAATAACCAACATCTGGTCAAGTTTTCCTGTACCCCCCTTGTACAATTCAGGGGAAATTTTTTTAACAGCTATTTTTACATGCAATTTTTTTAGTACTTTAATTCTAGAAAACAATTTTTAAAATAGGATGACCCCCTTTTTTTTTTTTTTTTTTAAATTTTTTTTTTGGGGGATTAAACTTTGGGGAAAGATCTTGCAAAAACAAGTCATTTTGCAATATTGTCCATTAACAGTGGCCTACCTTTCTTTTTCAAAAAAAACCCCTCCCCAAAAAAACACAAAAAAAAAAAAAAAAACCCCCCCCCCCCCCCAAAAACAAAACATGACCTTTGCCACTTTGACATTGTAAAAACAAATGTCTGTTAAAAAAACATTTTTATAAAAGACCTGTAGTATCTGCTTTTCCGCAAAATGCCCCAAATTCAAAAATACCCTGAGCCACTTTGACAATGGTGAAGAACAAATGTCTTTAGAAAAAACATTTTTTAGAATAGGACCTGTAGTTATTGCTGCATCCCAAAAGCCCCAAAAATTAAAAATGACCCTAGCCACTTTAAATTGTGGGAAAGGGAAAAAGTCCCCTTTGAACCAAAATTTTTTAAAGGACCTATATTGCTGATTTTAACGCAACATGACCCCCAAAAAAATTTTAAATATGACATCTCAGCCACTGTTAAAAATTGTGAAGGAGAAATGCCACTTAGGAAGACTTCATTTCTGTTACAAAGGACCTATGATTATTGCTGTTATCTCACAGCAGAAGGACCAAAAAATTATAAATAGGACTTCTCAGCCACTGTTAAAAAATGTGACGGCAAACAGGACCCAAAACCATTAACATGTGAATAATATTTAAGATGAAGTGTGTAAAATGGAATATGGTTTTGTCATTGAACTTGGTGTCTTTTAGTTCCTCACAGCAATACAGCAAAATAGGAACTGTTGGGGAATTGAGAATAAAAAATTGCAGTAAGAATTGATCATTTTAAAATTAAGTTGTTCAAGAGGACCATTATGTTTGGAGAGGAATGTGAAGTAGACCAGCACTAATCGGTGACCTCGGCAATTGGGGCACATCATCATCAGAGATCCATGCATGATTCATCTTGTATGAAAGTTCAATGATCCACATTATCTGTGGCAAAACCGGATGCGTTTTTCTGTAATGGACTCCTCCGTCTGGTGAAGGGGTCTGCTCAGATAGGACGCTAGCTGCTGGGCAGGCGACAACACTCTATGGCGTGGTGTGCCAGCTAGGGCCTTCGTCCATTTTGGATACCCGAAGTCTATTGGGTCCGGAACACTATACAAAACATCGTGTTGAGTCGCAGATTATAGTCGTGCACCATTTATATTTAGAAGCTGTCTCTGGGTGTTGTATCTGTGGCCTGCATTTTGCATGCGTTGTGAGGTGGTAATTATAATAAGATTGCCAGTGGTAAACAATTAGGCTTCTGCCACCTGCCTGCTGCTGCCGCTGCTGCCGCTTATGGCTACTTAGCACTCTACTGCTGTCTACGTCGCTGGCGTTTGTTCCAACCGTGAAATTGAAGGAACCATCAACATAGGGGAAAAAACAGAAAGTAAAATGTGAAGCAGAGCAACAGATGTCTCCAGTTGATCAATGAGCAAGGTCTCCCTTTCCTGCATTTTACTCTCTATTTGGGTGGGTGGATGTAAAGATTGCTGAGTTTTGTTTTGTACCGGTGGATCCAGGAGGGTGGCACCCTGTAACTGTTGTTCTTTTGATGGCCTTAATGCGAGGGTCATGTTGGTGGAATGGAGCATCCATGTCAATCATGTCGAGAGATGGAGCCTTGCGTTCCAAGCCTCCTGGGTTGAGGTGGCAATAGCCAAACTCATCTTCCTCATCTGCCTCAATTCACGCCAACCTCTTTCCAAGGCAAGGGTACGTCGGGTTAGGAATACCTCATCCTTCCTCCTCGCTTCCTCCGGCCAGCATCACACAGCCCTGACTTGCCTCGATGTTGCAATCCTGAGAGCTGAGGTGCCGCCTTGCACTAGCCTGGGACCCGGAACCCACTGCCTAATGAAAGACCGATAAAATTGAGAAACTGGTCGGGCCTTGTGGATTTGACGGAGAGAATGGCTCCGGGTCTGCATCTGTGTTCATCTCCTCCTCGTCGCTGGCGTGGACCTGATGTGTCTGGTGTCCATCGGATCGTTCCAGAACTAAGTTCACCCACAATGCTCATGCTGACATAGGGCATCGTCCGCCACTGACATTTGGTGGCTTCTTCAAAACTGGCAAGGGATGGTGCAGAGAGTCTTTCTCCTGCCTCCACTCTCGGTGGCTCAAACACCCGAGGTCCGCTCCACTGCTTGTCAGGCCAGGTGTCTCATTAGTAACTGTGTTATGGCATAGCGCTGTCCCACCATCGCTGGAGCATGTAGAAGGATGAATTTTTCCAGGGTCGTGTTGCCCAAGTAACAATGAGACGGTTGACGGGGAAGGCCGAGCTGACGCTGCAAGCCTGCAGGCGAGTGAGAGCAGGGTGCGATCGGCGACGTGCGTCTTCAGACCTCGAGCCTCTTCAGCAGGCAGTCCAGACCCGGGTAGCTCTTTAGAAATTTTATGGACGACAAGGTCATGACATGTGCCAGGCAAGGAGCGGGGGTTTGATGTGCTCAGGTCCTACCGATCTTAATGGCGGCCAGCAGTATTTCGCCCGTTATCGCCCACCACTTGCCTGGAACAAGGTTCTTGTCTCCCAGCCAGCGCTCGGTTCTCGTTGCGGAGAGCCGTCACAGTCCTGAACCTGTGTGTGGTCGGTCTCCAAAGGCAGATTAATTTCATCTACGGCCTGGTGTCTCTGGCACGTGATGCCACCGGGACCTTGGGGGAAAGAGCCCTCTGCACCATCCCTGCGGTTTTGAAGAGCGTGCGCCGAGGGCTGAGAGCCAGTCACCCCCAGAGACATCAACCAGCTCACCCAGGGAGCTGTTCACAGAGGAGTATGCGGCCTTGGCCGTGTGTACTCAGTCCATGTGTCGGGGGGGAGATGGGACTTTTCCGGACCATAGATGCAGACAACGCGCTTGGAATTTTAGTTGACACAGTGATGGACACAGGGCCAGGGTCGCATTTCTGGCAAGAAATGCCAGCACAGGCATCTGGTACTTGGGGGCAGGCGAGGGCATGACGTGGCGGGAACCATCTGTGTCCACCAGCACGGAAATGGGCAACATTTCCATGGCCTAAAGCGTGGCATTGCCGAATTTCAGGCTTTTGGCTTTGGGCTGGTTTGTGGTTAAAGTGTTTCTTTGCTCCCAAACTGAAGACAAGGAAGGTGGGATGCTAGGACTGGCCGCTGTTCGGCGTGCAGGTCGTCAAACTGGCGGAAGAGAAGGGGTTAGGATGGGTTACTTGGTGGTGCTGGTGGGTAATAGGGGCGACAGTGGAAGGCTGAAGCGGAGGATGATCCCTGATTCATGACTCTGTGAGAATGGCAGTGAGGATCGCTTGGTGGTGGCGGAGGAGGGGTGGAGCGGAGACAGAGGGTGTGACGTGGTTGGAGGCCAGCGTCAGGTCTGGCATTTTTTGGCAAGTGTTCCTCCATTTCAATTCAGGCATTTCGCTGCATGTGACTAGAAATGTGGTGGTGGTTAACCCACTTAAGGTTCTTGCCTCTAACTTATTGCGTTTCGGCAAAAGCGGCATATGACATCGCTGGGTGAATCAGAGGCTTGCTCAAAGAAGGCCTGGCTTGAGGGGTCCTGGGCCTTTTTGCGGCGTTAAGCGAGGAGTGGGGTGTTGCGCTGACCGTGGCTGGCGAAATCCAGTTAAGGGACTTCTGTGTCCGCCCTACTCCCTTTTGTGGCGGGTCAGTTTTTGGACACTACCCCATCGTCTCCTCTCGTCCACTGATGAGCGCTCACAAGCAAATTCTGCGGATAAGACCTGGATGGATCGCAAATTCGTCATTTCATCATCATCATCAACACAGGTCGACTTGGTCGTCCTGACTTCTGCATCTGAAGCTGCGGGCTAACAAGCAAAGGGGCACTTGCATGGCTGTTGACGACGCCCGGGTTTTGCCAGATGGCGGCTTCCTTTCACCTCTCTGATGCTTCAGTAACTGGAGTCAGAGCAGAACTAAATTCACCTCTATCTTTTAACATGGTTTCTGACCCCAACAGCTTTTTGTTCATCAAGAGGTCTCAGAAAATGGATTTCCACAGTGGTGGGGTACCGAGTTGGTCATTTGGGCTGCTTCATGTTGGCGGATGCTGATGGATGCTGATGACGACATTTGTGGCCGTGACTGGGAGGACGAGTGGTAGACTGCTAGATGCAGGTTTGCATTAACCACTGAAGGACAGATTGGCGACAATGTTGTTACTTAGATTCAAAGGGCCTGACCCAGCGATGTCAGCCTGGACGGTCCTGGCAACTGACGATCGCTGCGCATGCGTGTTGTCGCCAGCCTGGAAGGAGCACCTTCTCTCGTACCTCTACCTCCATGTGCTACCCCCCCTCTTTGCTCGCTTACACCTGCAATTTCGACTCCATGTTCAGATATTATACAAATTGAGAATGTGTATGAATAAGTTTTGGTATAGAAAGTCTCTGTATTAATAGTGGCAATCACAGTTTTTCTCAATTCCCTCTAATCGCAAACTAAAATTGCTGGATTCAAATTTAACGCAAACGTGTCTATCTATTAATCCTGGGACCCGGGGGCAAAAGTCTAAAAACAAGTATCTGTTATGTTTTCGTATAATACGTTTTTTTTTGCACCTTTAAGTTCACCTGTGGTGACTTTAGAATTGCTGTTTTAAGTTCTTCGTGGATGCTGCGGTCAATGAACAAAGTGGGTGCGCAAATGGGCAATAAAACACGTTTGTTATGTTTTTACGTATAATAGCACGGAATTTTTTGCAACTTTCAATTCCCTGTGGTGACTATAGAATTGCTGTTTTTAAGATTTTTCGTGGATGCTGCGGTCATTGAAAATGCGGGTGCCAATAGTCCAAAAAACACGTATCTGTTATGTTTTTCGTATAATACACGGATTTTTTGCACCTTTCAATTCACCTGTGGTGACATAGAATTGTGTTTTAAGATTTACGTGGATGCTGCGTTAATGAACAAAGCTGGGGCGACAAAAGTAAATAAACACGTATGTTTTGTTTTAGTATATTTACCGGTATTTTTTGCACCTTTCTAATAAACTGTGGTGACTATGATTTGCTGTTTTAAGATTTAAGTGGATGCTCATCAATGAACAAAGCTGGGTGCGCAAAGTCAAAAAACATGTATATGTTAGTTTTCGTATAATACAGGTTTTTTTTGCACCTTTCAATTCACATGTGGTGACTATAGAATTTGCTGTTTTTCAAGATTTATTCGTGGATGCTGCGTCAATGAGACAAGCTGGGTGCGCAAAGTCAAAAATCACGTATCTGTTATGTTTTCGATGATACACAGGTATTTTTGGCAACACCCTAACAAAGAGACCTGCAGTTACTAGAATTGATGTGTATCAAATATAAGTTCGGCTGCCAATATTCCTGGAAATATTTAATATCAAACTGTTAATAATAAAGTGCATATGTCTACACTAAGTACATTGGTGATCTTTATCCAGGGTTCTTAATTGATATGAGTTGTCTGTGTTTCGCCGCGGGCCGCCCCCTCCTGCTCCCCCAGTGACTTTTACAGCGTTAGATGCTGCTTTAAAATTCTCTAAGCTGAACTACATTATAACGTCAAAATCTCTAATCTAACTATATTGAAGGGATCACTGCTATAGTAGAGGTTTCTCTGTACAGAAATAGACGTATTTCTGAGCTGTTGGCCACAGGCAGAGGCACGTCCTATTCCTATTGAGACGCGAGAGACACTATGGCTGAACAGGAAACGATGTTCTTTGTTATTCGAGGTCATGTGATTTTTCCGCTATGCACATAACTTCCAGTCATGACGTCGCATCACACATCTCACACCTGCTATGTTCTGTAATCTGATTTGCCGAGGAAGTAGCCGAAATTGGCGCGATTTTATTTGATGATGCACAGATTGTTAACCTTTATTTTCACATGCATCTGATATAATTTCGATCACCATAAAAACCTTGCTGATTTCAACTTTGTCGATAATAATCGCTCAACACTACTATTCACACAATACCATATAATGTGTCAGTACTCGTCTAATGAAGAGGTGTACACCTGTAGGACAAATTTCTTCTTTCTTCTGTCATCCCTGGACACTTCTGAGTGAACTATTTTTTTCTTTATTTTAGATCAGTTATGGAGCAACTGATCCTCTTCTAAGTGACAAAAGGCTTTATCCAAACTTTTTCCGAACAGTCCCCAGTGACAAAATGCAACATACAGCAATTGCAAAGTTATTGGAGAGATTCCAGTGGAATTGGGTTGGAATCTTCACATCCGATGATGACAGTGGCCGGCAGGAGTTACAGCAGTTACTCAGACAATTTACAGATCACCACATTTGTGTGCAATTCACCATCCTTGTAAATCAGTATAGTTATATACAAGTCCCTCCAGCTTTATTGGATTCATCTACTGATGTTATTATAATCTGTGGCTCCTATAGTTTGACTTACTTCAAGTTTTTCCTCAGTATAGTTGATATCCTACATAACAAGACTCTTATACTTCCGAGTTCATGGTCACTTGCATTGGACGTGTTAGATTGTGATATAGAGAAACCTCCTGCTAATTGCAGTTTAGTTTTTTCAGTCCCCCAATTCCATAATCCTGTAAAAAAGTCTTTAAACACTTTTCAGCTATCCGGCCGACCTTCTGATGGGTTGCTGGAAGATATCTGGATGACTCTATCCTATTGCTTTTCAGGAAATATATTAAAGGATGGTCTTATACCACTTACACATGAAGGTGAATACCGTTACTGTTCTGAGAATGAGAAATATCATAAAACACTTGAGTACTTTGAAGACAGAACTCCTGACCAAGTGTACTTTGCCGTCTATATTATGGTTCAGGCTTTGCACAGAGCAAATATTGTTAACAATGACAAAAGGAAATCAAATACTGTGAAGATATCAGACTATAAGAGCAGAGTGAGTATTATAAGGACAGGATATTTTATTGCTTGTTACACATTTTATAACTGGATAGAGAAGAATGTAAAAAATCAAGTAAGTTGATGACTAGAAATAAGCAAATTTTTCAAAAATTCAATTCGGCCGATTCGCTGATTTTTCCAAAAATTAGTTTTGTTCTGAATTTATCCGCATGGAATCTTGTTAAAAAAAAGCTATTTCCTGGCTGCAGAGAGCCTGTATGGTGTTGTAGAACATTGTGTCATGCTCAAATATGCATAGGTAGCGTGGTTTAGTATTGAATCAATGTTGCGATTTAGTATGTAACGCACATGACTGCCGCCGCTCTTAGAATATCTGTACACTTCACTTATCGGGGCAGTTACAGGGTCAAAACTTACCAATTAACTGAAGTGGGAACACAACCTGACAGAGTAATGTCAGTGACAGCTAGAGAGAATGTTGTTCTCTGCCCCAAAGAGTTACATTTTTCACTTATAAAGTGAAACAACTTTGAAATACAGCTTGTGTATTTGTCATATACAGACATCTCCATTACAGGCTATTATTTTGGGATATTGTTCTCTGCGCCAAATAGTAAATTTGGGACAGATGATTCCCCAGATACATGTAGAGCTCCCCACCCCCGAAAGAGTTGAGAGGGTGCTGGCAGTAATTTTGCATTGAGGTCACTGATCATTTTGCCCTTCCTTTGATACGTGAGTGTCTGCTTTCAATCGTTCTATAATCCATCAGTATTGCTAAGGCCAAAAACAAACAGGAGTTGATCCAAAACAGAGATGACAAGTAAATGGTATATTTGCATGTCTTCTGTGTTTTGTATCCACTCCTGCTTGTGGCTACCTAAACATCAGACAATCCTGATGCAAACAAAAGACCACGTCATATTGGCCTTACGGCTTCTCAGAAGACATAATCGGTTGTGTTTGTACTTTTCATTCCTTCTGACTAGTGTTGAGCGATTACGTTGGCCATCGACATCGGTCGATGGTCGATAGCCGACCATCATCGACAAGATATTAGATGGTCGATGATAGATTTTGATCGATGACCATTAAAGTCTATGGGAGAGAAACAACACCTTCATTCTTACACCCAAACAGGGCTGGAGAAGCTGGAATTAACATCCACAACAGTCAAATGGATACGTGCTACATCTTAGGCAACACACTTAGGTTATAAAAGCCACAGAAAAAAAAATCACAGGCCATTCACTATCCCTGTCTTGCACCACAGCATGACCTTTAAACCTGCATGACCCAGCCACAAATTAAAAAGTGCCAGAAGGCAGTATGATTTGAACCATCATTTTACTTGAACTGGACATTGAATATACCTGTCCTGGAACGCAGCATGAGCCCCAAACCTGCATGACCCCCAGATTTAAAAAGTGCCGGAAAAAGGAGTCTTTCAACCACCATTTTAGTTTCACTGGACATAGACTATACCTGTCCTGGAGCACAGCATAAGCCCCAAACCTGCATGACCCCAGATTAAAAAGTGCCGGAAAAAGGAGTCTTTCAACCACCATTTTAGTTGAACTGGACATTGACTATACCTGTCCTGGGCCACAGCATGAGCCCCAAACCTGCATGACCCCCAGATTAAAAAGTGCCGGAAAAAGGAGTCTTTCAACCACCATTTTAGTTTCACTGGACATAGACTATACCTGTCCTGGGCCACAGCATGAGCCCCAAACCTGCATGACCCACAGATTAAAAAGTGCCAGAAAATGGAGTCTTTCAACCACCATTTTAGTTTCACTGGACATTGACTATCCCTGTCCTGGGCCACAGCATGAGCCCCAAACCTGCATGACCCCAGATTAAAAAGTGCCGGAAAAAAGGAGTCTTTCAACCACCATTTTAGTTTCACTGGACATATACTGTCCCTGTCCTGGGTAGCGCTTGCCCCTCCGTATGAGTGCGGACCAATTGAGCTTCACTTGGAAATACTGGTGGTTAACGCTCCTGTTCCACCCAGGTGCCCTTTTTCTTGGCATTCTTTTTCTCATTTTACTCAACGTGCTGGAGGAAATGGTCTCTGTACTTTGTTCTCTGTCCGTGCTCCATACTCCATGTCCTCTGAATAACCTACATCTGGTCAAGTTTTCCTGTACCTCCCTTGTACAATTCAGAGGAATTTTTTTAACAGCTATTTTGTACATGCAAGTTTTTTAGTACTTTCATTCTAGAAAACACATTTTTAAAATAGGATGGAATCCCACCATGTCTTTGTTTCTCTTTTTTAATTGTATTAAATGGGTTGTCTCAATACAGGGATTGATAGATATGTTAAAGATCTTGCAAAAACAAGTCATTTTGCAATATGTGTCCATTAACAGTGTCCTACCTATTCCTGTTTCTGACAGCACCATCACCCTTGAGCCACTCTTGACAATTGTGAAGAATAAATGTCTGTTAGAAACAACATTTTTTTATAATAGGACCTGTAGTATAGCTGCATTTCAAAGCAAAATGCCCCCAAAAATTCAAAACATGACCCTTGAGCCACTTTGGACAATTGTGAAGAACAAATGTCTGTTAGAAACAACATTTTTTTTATAATAGGACCTGTAGTATAGCTGCATGTCACAGCAAAATGCCCCCAAAAATTCAAAGCATGACCCTTGAGCCACTTTGGACAATTGTGAAGAGCACATGTCTGTTAGAAACAACATTTTTTATAATAGGACCTGTAGTATAGCTGCATGTCACAGCAAAATGCCCCCAAAAATTTAAAACATGACCCTTGAGCCACTTTGGACAATTGTGAAGAACAAATGTCTGTTAGAAACATTTTTTTTTTATAATAGGACCTGTAGTATTGCTGCATTTCAAAGCAGCATGACCCAAAAAATTATAAAAATGACTTCTCAGCCACTGTTAAAAATTTTGAGGTAGAAATGCCACTTGGAAGCCACATTTGCTGAAAAGACCACGTTGGATCCGCAATGTCGTCATCATCATCATCAACACAGGTGACTTCGTCGTCCTGACATTCTGCATCCAGGAGCTGCGGGCTACAAGCAAGAGGGACTGCAAGGCGTTGCCGACCGCCCGGGATTTTTGCCGATTGACCGGCTTCCTTTCTCCACCTCTGATGGCATCAGTATATTGGCGTCAGAGCAGAGAAAATCATCCTCTTTGGCCTCTTGATCTTTTAACATGCCTTCTGACCCCAACCCTATTTTGTCATCAAAAAGGTCTTCAGAAAATGGATTATCCACAGTGGTGGGTACACAAGTTGACATTTGGGCTGCTTCATGTTGGATGGATGCTGATAATGGTGATGACGACATTTGTGGTTGTGACTGGGAGGACGAGGAGGTAAGACTGCTGGATGCAGGTTGCATTAACCACTGAAGGACAGATTGGCGACGCTGTTTGTTACTGCGATTCACAGGGCCCTTACCAAGCAATGACAGGCCTGACGGTCCTGCAAATGACGATAAGCTGGCATGCGTGTTGTCGCCTGCACTGGAAGGAGCACCGTCTATCGTACCTCTACCTCCATGTCCTACCCCCCTCTTTGCTCGCTTACCACCTGAATTTCGCTCATGTTCAGAAATATAAAATTTGAGAAGTATGGAAAGTTTTGGAAGTCTCTTATTAAAAGACGGCAAAATCACAGCTATTCTCAAATCCTCAAATCAAAACAAATTGCTGGATTCTAAATGAACTGCAAAGTAGCTCTATCAACAAAGCTTGACTGACCAAAAGTAAAAAAAAACATCTGTCTGAAATGTATACGGATATTAAAAGGTATTTTTTGCACCTTTTAATTCACCTGTGGTGACTACAAAATTGCTGTGTTCAAATTTAACTGCAAAGTAGATCTATAAACAAAGCTGGCCTGCGGCAAAGTGAAAAAACACGAAATCTGAAATGTATTCGGAAAAAAAGGGTATTTTTTCACCTTTCAATTTACCTCTGGTGACTACAAAGTTGCTGGATTCAAATTTAACTGCAAAGTAGATCTATCAACAAAGCTGGCCTGCGCCAAAGTGAAAAACACGTATCTGAAGTGTATTCGGATAAAAAAAAGGTATTTTTGGCACATATCAATTCACCTGTGGTGACTACAAAATTGCTGTATCCACATTTAAGAGCAAGGTGCCTCAATGAACAAAGCTGTAGTGCGCCAAAGTGAAAAAACACGGATCTGTAATGTATTCGAAAAATAAGAGGTATTTTTGGGCACCTATCAATTCACCTGTGGCAACTACACAATTGCGGATTCAATTTAACTGCAAGGTGGCAATGTCAACAAATCTGGACTGGGCAAATGTGCAAAAAACACGTATCTCTAATGTATTCGGATAATAAAAGGTATTTTTTGGCCCCTTTCAATTCACCTGTGGTGACTACAAAATTGCTGTATTCACATTTAAGTGCAAGGTGCCTCAATGAACAAAGCTGTAGTGCGCCAAAGTAAAAAAAACACGTATCTGTAATTATTCGGATAATAAAAGGTATTTTTGGCACCTATCAATTCACCTGTGGTGACTACAAAATTGCTGAAATTCACATTTAAGTGCAAGGTGCCTCAATGAACAAAGCTGTAGTGCGCCAAACTGAAAAAACACATATCTGTAATGTATTCGGATAATAAAAGGTATTTTTTGGCACTTATCAATTCACCTCTGGTAACTACACAATTGCTGGATTCAAATTTAACTGCAAGGTGGCTCTATCAACAAACCTGGACTGGGCAAAAGTGCAAAAAACACGTATCTGTAATGTATTCGGATAATAAAAGGTATTTTTTGGCACCTATCAATTCACCTGTGGTGACTACAAAATTGAGGTATTCACATTTAAGTGTAAGGTGCCTCAATGAACAAAGCTGTAGTGCGCCAAAGTGAAAAAACATGTATCTGTAATGTATTCGGATAATAAAAGTTATTTTTGGCACCTTTCAATTCAATTGTGGTGACTACAAAATTGCTGTATTCACATTTAAGTGCAAGGTGCCTCAATGAACAAAGCTGTAGTGCGCCAAAGTAAAAACACACGTATCTGTAATGTATTCAGATAATAAAAGTTATTTTTGGCACCTATCAATTCACCTGTGGTAACTACAAAATTGCTGTATTCACATTTAAGTGCAAGGTGCCTCAATGAACAAAGCTGTAGTGCGCCAAAGTGAAAAAACACGTATCTGTAATGTATTCGGATAATAAAAGTGGAGTTTTGAACCTAAAAAAGAGACCTGCAGTTACTAGAAAAGATGTTTATCCTAATATAAGTTCAGGTCCCCAATATCCAGGACATATTTCAATAGAGAACAGTTAATAATAAAGCTATTGCAGTGCAATGTCTACACTAAGTCTTGGTGAACTTTATCCAGTATTCTTTATAGAGCTTGTCTGTGTTCGCCCCCCCCCCCCCCCCCTCCCCGCTCCCCTCCATGACTTTACAGCAGTGGATGCTCCTTTAAAATTCTCTACCTAACTACATAAAATCTTCCAATCTCTGATCTAACTAAGTTGTAAGGATCACAGCTAACAGTAGAGCTTTCTCTGTGAAGAAATAGAATAATTTCGCTGAGCTGTTTGGACACAGGCAGAGCACACGTCCTCCTTCTATGAGATGCTGAGACACACTGATCATGAACAGGAAGGGCTGTTCTATGTAAAAATGTAAAACGAGGTCATGTGATTTTTCCAGCCAATCGCAACCATACACATCCCAGTCATGACGTCGCACACACATCTCACCCTGCTCTATTCTGTAAGCTGATTTGCTGGCCGCCAAAATGACAGGAAGCGCCGAAAATGGCGCGATCTTAATAGATGATGCACAGATTTTAACCTAAATTATCGCATGATCTAAAAATTTCGATCAACATAAAAAACTGTGCCAATTTCAACTTTGTCGATAAAAATCGCTCAACACTACTTCTGACAGATTAAAAGATGGTGAAGACCAAACATAGTGGCAACATCATAGAGTTGTGGAGGGTAGAAACAGCATTAGGAAACCACAGGGTGTTCGAGTGACAGAGTGGTCAGTTGGAAGCGGCATGAGTGGCACAATGATAGAGTGTGTAGGTGGCAGCAGAAAGAGTAGGCCACAGAGTGGCGCAATGACAGATTTTTGAGGTGGCAGCAGCATGAGTAGACAACAGAGTGGCACAGTGACAGACTGTGGAGGTGGCAGCAGCATGAGTAGGCCACAGATTGACACAATAACACAGTGTGGAGTTGGTGCAAGCAACATCAGCAGCAGCATCAGGCCGGAGAGTAACACAATGACATAACTTTGAGGTGGCAGCAGCTAGGTGACATAATGAGGAGGTGGCAGCAGCAGCATCAAGCCAGAAAGTGACATGGTGACATAGCCTGGAGGTGACAGCAGCAGCAGCATGAGGACACCTTACCTGGAGCCGCATCAGAAGGCTACAAAATGGCCCAGTAAAGAGTCGGGAGGTGGCTGGCAATACCAGTCCCTGGTAAAGATGGTGGGTGATAGAAGGAGCAGCTGGCAGATGTGTGGCATCAGATGGGTGGCAGCATCAGAATAGTAGCTGAGGTAGGTAGCCAGAAGAATCCAGACTCATTTGTCAAAGTTTGGGTGAGGCGGCATGGCTGATCTAATCTAATGCATCAGGCATTGATGTGTGGGAATCCTGGCTGATCCACATCTAATTCAACTTGACAAAGGTGAGTCTCTCCACATTTTGGGTGGACAAGCGAGTTCTCCTTGGTTAACTATGGCTCTTGCCGCACTGACAGATTCTCCAGTGCAAAGTCGGCAAGTTGCGGCAACAAATCCAGTTTGGCTGCCCAGTAGTCCAACGGGTATTCAATGTGGGTTGGCAGGCTGCTGTCCAACTAGGCCACCACCTGCTGGTTCAGGGTCTTTTCCAGGTGCTGCTGCTGCTGCTAGTGAGTACCTTCCTCACTCGGCGGGAGACAAAAGCTGCTCCGCAACACCTCCAGACTCCAGCTGGTTTTGATCCTACATCCTCACCCCCCCCCCCACAGCAGCCGTGGCAGTTGTTCGTGAGAGCTGAGGATCCCCCCTGTCAGTCCTGCGAGAGGATGGACAATGGTGCATATAGGCAGTGGCCAATTGACTACATAGGATGTCTTTATAGTACTTCAGTTTGTCCTCCCTCTCGGCAGGTGAAAAAGAAGCTCCCATTCTGGACTGTAAGCGAGGGTCCAAGAAGGTGGAGAGCCAGAAGTCATCCCTCTGCCAGATCATGACTATTTGGCTGTCACTACCCAGGCAAATCAGCATGCAGCAGGCCATCTGCGCAAGTGACTCTGAGGGACTCCCTGCCTCCATCTCCATTGTATACTGCCACGGTGTGTCTGGGTCATTTGCCTGGTCTTCCTCATCTTCCTCTACTTCCTCTTGCTCCTTCTGCTCCTCCTCTCCTGTCACCTTGATAGACAAACCACTCATTTCGTCAGACATTGTTTGTACTCCAATGTCCTCCTTCTCCAGTTCAGCCCTCGCCGGACTCATGTGGCCGTGAGATGTAGTCGCCACGTCTCCAGTCCCCTGAACAGACAGATTTTGCAGCATCTGTTCCAGAACATAAAGCAGTGGAATGACGTTGTTCAGTCCCGGTGACAGACAAATAACCTGGCCTCCTCATAGGGCATGAGCAAATGGCAGGTGTCACGCATGAGCTGCCACTGGCTGACATCAAAATTACAGAGGGGAGTACTCCTGTCTGCTTGGATCATCAAGAAATCATTAATGGCCTTTCCCTGTTCATAGAGTTGGTCCAATTCCTGGAGGCTGGAATTCCAATGAGTGGAAATGTCGCATATTAGCTTATGTTGGGGGAGGCCGCTCTGCTGCTGCAACTCAAGAAGGGTGTCCTTGGCGGTGTGGGAATGGCTGAAGTATATGCAAAGTTTCCTTGCCATTTTTAGAATGTCTTGCAGATGAGTGGAAGACTTGAGGATCCGTTTGACAACCAGATTAAACACATGCGCCATGCAGGGCACATGGCTCAGCCCTCCTCGGCGTCATCGATTAGTGTTTGCCCATCACTGCTGTCCTCCTCAGTGGTCTCGGTGTACAGAGCCTAACAGCTCACAATGTTATCTCCCATGCCACTCTCCACATCACTACTTGCCCACCTACTGCAAGAAGCAGTGGATATCTGCTCGCTTTTTGCTGCCCAGTAGCTGATCACTGTCCTCAAATAGTTCGTCCCCGCTGTATGGTGGCGCCGCATATAGTAGTTCTCTGGCTGAGGGAACCGAATGGGACAGAGGCGGGTTGAGGAAAGGTGGAGGCCCCTGACCTGCTCCCAGTCCATGCCAGTTAAGGGTTATGTCTGAAAAACCCACCGACTCTTTGCTGGGGTTGTCCGATGTCGACAGAGAGTACTCCTGTCTGCTTGGATCATAAAGAAATCATTAATGGTTTTCCATGTTCATAGCGTCGGTCCAACATATGGAGGCTGGAATTCCAACGAGTGGAAATGTCGCATATCAGCTTATGTTGGGGGAGGCCGCTCTGCTGCTGCAGCTCAAGACGGGTGTGCTTGGCGGTGTGGGAAGGGCTGAAGTGCATGCAAAGTTTCCTGGCCATTTTTAGAATGTCTTGCAGATGGGTGGAAGACTTGAGAAACCATTTGACAACCAGATTGAACACGTGCGCCATGCAGGGCACATGGCTCAGCCCTCCTCGGCATAGTGCTGACACCATGTTCTTTCCATTGTCTGTCACCATGGTTTCGATTTTCAGTTGTCGCGGAGAAAGCCAGGAATCGATTTTGTCTTTCTTGACACGGAGCAGTTCCTCCCCTGTGTGACTTTGTTCACTCAGGCAAACCAGGTGTAGAACTGCGTGACGCATGGGTGGTCTACCCCATGGGCGTTTGGCTCCAGACCTCGCACTGCTGCCACCCTAATTACTCTGGCCACACTACCAACTTGCTGGCTGCACCGCTGCCTGACGCTTTAGCTGTCACCCTTTTATCCCGATGATGATGATGCCCTTGCTTCACCCGGCTCCCAAGTACGATCGCTTACATCGTCATTGATTAGTGTTTTCCCATTACTGCTGTCCTCCTCAATGGTCTCGGTGTACAGAGCCTGACCGCTCACAAAGTTATCTCCCATGCCACTCTCCACATAACTACTTGCTCACCTATTGCAAGAAGCAGCGGATATCTGCCCCACCCCTTTGGTGCCCAGTAGCTGATGACTGTCCTCAAATAGTTTGTCCTCGCTGTACAGTGGTGCAGAACCCACATCACATACTACTTCTCTGGCGGACGGAACCGAATGGGACAGAGGCGGCTTGAGGACAGGTGAGGGCCCCTGACCTGCTCCAGGGCCATGCCAACTAAGGGTTTTGTCTGACAAACCCACTGATTCTTGGCTGGGGTTGTCAGATGCCATCTGGAAGGAAGTGGATGACCTAGTGAACCATTCAGGAACCGTTCCATTGGTGGTCAACACACAACCGCTAAATGACACCGGTGGGAATGGCATCGCAGAGTAGTCCCTGCTACAATGTCCCCTTACTGTGCTGCGACCTGTGCCTGCTCCAGGAACATTTCGTGCCATTGCGCCTGCCATGTGAAGGGCCTGTAACCTCTCTGTTTGACATACTGTTTGATAAAAAATGTACAATAAAGCAAACTCTGTTTAATGTAGATGTGTGTATATGACAAATACACAAGCTGTATTTCAAAGGTGTTTCACCTTATAAGTGAAAAACAGTAATTCTGTGGCGCAGAGAACAATATCCCAAAATAATAACCTGCCTGTAATGGAGATGTGTGTATGTGAGAAATACACACACTGTATTTCAAAGATAGTTTGCCACAATAAGGGAAATAAGTAACTCTTTGTAGCTCTATATGTATCAGCGTTTAACAGAACAGGTTCTGTCATAATCTGTGGAATCATCTAACGACGGTGTAAAAGGAGTGCGCTCTTTGATGCTATAGTGGGATCTTGGCCCTCAGCTCGGTTCTTTTGAGCAGGCGCTACATTACCTTGTCAGGCTGTGTTCCCACTTCAGTTATTTGGTCAGTTTGACCCCGTAACTGCCCAGATAAGTGAAGTGTGAAGTGATTCTAAGAGTGGCGCCTGTCATCTGCATGTCATACTAAATTACAGCATTGTTTCAATACCAAACCACGCTCCCTATGCATATTTCTGCATGGCACCATGATCTGCCACACCTCTCTGCAGCCAGGAAATAGCTGTTTTTTTAAAGAGATTCTTCGCAAATAAATTCAGAAAGAAACAAATTTTTGTGAAAATGTTGGCGAATTTGCCAAATTGAATTTTTGAGAAATTCGCTAATCTCTACCAGTCACCAGAGAATCTCAGAATTTCATGTACGGGGACACAGATAACCAAGCTAAGCTCTTTAAGAACTTTTGGTGTAAGACATCTGAGCCTGGAGCCTTACTTACATTAAGTTTATTGATCTTGTCTTGGATCATTTCTACACTCAGCCATCATATTATGTATATTAGTACTAACACCACCTACATCCGCACTGGATTAAGCTTCAGCATTGACCCCGCCCATATCAGCTACTTTCTCCTTGTTTGTATATACAGAGCGGAAGACCCCATTTAGTAGATCTGGCTTCTCCTGATCCCCTTTCACGAGCTCACCATTGCGGTTTTTTAATGGTCCTAAATGCTGTCTTTTTGGAATTTTTGGGCGACATGGATGAAATTTGGCGTGTTACTGCCAAATTTTATGCACATTATAGTGGCATAGAATGCTCCTGATTTATGAACCTGCTCTACAGCGAGTCATAAATCGGGTGACATTTATAGCTCAGGTATACCACTTTGAAAGTGATATACCTGTTCCATGTGTAATGTGCCTAGAAATGCCGTAGCGAAGCTATAAATTATGTAGCTTCACTATGGTTCTAGTGCTCCCCGCCTCCCGCACGCCCCCCGAGATCGGGAGCATTAGAAAGTGCCACAGGCACTATGTAACGCGCCCGAGAATGGCATGCGGGAGATTTGTTGATCCACTTGCTTTCATTTTGCATTTTAGCTGATTGCATAACTTTTTTTTACTAATTCTATTAAGCTCTTTGTAACTTTCAAAGGCTAATGACATATTTTTTAAATGCATTTTTTTATTATTTATTGCCCGTTAAACTGAAGGTAGAAGCCATGTTGGATATAATTTTACATGTCTATACTTGTTACCTATAGGAATACATTTTGCTATAAATTTCTACATTTAAAGCCCACCCATTTATTTTTTTATAATAGCTGCTCCCAGTCTATGTCCTGTAGTGCGGCCTCAATAAGCGGAAATTGGCCTTTTTAAATTTATGGGTGACATGTCAGAAAAGTGGCGTATCCAAGCCAGTTTTATGCGCATGAAATCAGTGTAAAGTGCCTCTGAAGTAAAAAAACTGGCATCAGGTATACCTTGCATAGAAAACCTAATGCGCCTTTTTATGCACATTGTGCCTAAAAAGACGAATCGCACCAAAAAAAGGCACATTGCACATCTCACTCCACATAGCATATAATTGGTAGTATATGTAATGTGCCTATCAAGCTGCATGGCGCGACGGAGGTGCATAACATATGTAATGTGCCTTAAAAGGCACATTGCGCGACAGGGGTACACAGCGCACAATATTTAGGCGCATTACAAAGTGTCGTGCCCGGCGTATAATGTGCCTAGTTTTAGTTTTTGACAGTTCATTTACATGAAGAATATGACATCAAAAGTGGTTTTGGTGCAAAATAGACCAAAAAACTGGCATTGGCGTTTTGGGACATGTTGCCCTAAATGTTTTTGCCCTCCCGCTCTGTGCTTGTTTTTTCCAGTTTAGACTAAAATGAATTATTTTGTGGTCACTTTAAGAAACAGTGACCGCTCCAAGAAGTTCTGCTTTGTTAGAAACTACGAGATCCATCAGAGCATCCCTTCCAATGGTATCTTCCACAAACTGGTCCATAAAATTATCCCGTAACAGGTTTAGGAACTTCCTCTCCTTTACAGTTGAAGCAGAACCGTGATCCCAGCCATTATTGGGATAATTGAAGTCATCCCTTATTACCACTTTACCCGCCTGTGCTGTCCACTCCATTTGTTTATGCAGCTGATCCTCGATATCCTCAATGATGCTGGGGGGTCTATAGATTACACAAAAATATTTGTTCTGCGTTAACTCCCCCTTGTATTTCCACCCACAATGTTTCCACATCTTCATCTCTTTCACACTTGCCTTCATATCACTCCTTACATACAGACACACTCCTTCTTCCTTCCTGTTTGCCTTGTCCTTTCTAAATAGAGTAAAACCACGAAGGTTAACAGCCCAATCAAGCAAGGAGTCTAGCCATGTCTCAGCAACACCAACCACATCAATCTGTTCCTCTAAAACAAACACTTCAAGCTCCCCCATTTTGCTTGATAGGCTTCTGGCATTTGTGAATAGACACTTTAAATTCCATTCCAGTTTTACACTTATAGTCGATGACATGGCATTGTATAGAACTCGTCCATTAGAAGGCATGGGATTATACATTACCTGTTCATTAGACGGCAAGGGATTATATATTACTCCTTCAGTAGACAGCATGGGATTATACATCACACCTTCAGTAGATGACATGGGGTTACATGAAATATTGTAGGCACCTGTATCTTCAATGCTGGTATGCAACACATGGCTCCCCTAATCCACTGGTCTATTTCACCCCCTACATTCCACTTCTCCATCCACCGATATGTTTTTCCCCCTCTCTAACCTATCTATCCCTGCATTTTCAAGATTGGCATACAGTACAGGGCAGGGATGAAGAGTGTGTATATGTAGACAAAAACATAATGGAGGTGCTGTCCTGTCTGCAGCAAACATGGGTCTTACTGTTAGCTATAAATAACCGCTAGAGTCATATAATTTAACCATATGTATTGCAGTAGAATCTGCAGCTCTAGGTGGTAATGGGAACATACCAGCAATGCTGCTGTAAGCTTGAATGAAAGAGGATATCAAACATTCTTCCACTCAGCATATGTCTCGATGAAAATGTCTGTTAATGAGAAGACTCACTAATGTTCACAGGGTGAGTTGATAGTTATGGTAGCTCTGAAGGGACATACTTAACATTACATGAATAACTAGCAATAAACACAAAAAGACACTAGATGGAGCTGTTGTGATTGAAACAGAAATACAGTATATGAACATAAGAAAGATTGCCTAAAGCATGACAGAGGTTTAATCCAGATGTCTGAAGTATAAGATTTTAGATGATTGTCAGAAAGAATGACTAGTGGGATTTGAATATAGTGGGATTCAAAGCAATTATTTTTATCCTAAAAAAAACCTAATCTGAAACTCATCAAACTTGAGTCCTTCTTCTTCAGATGCTCATCTCTGCCCACTTGTCAGTATCTATAAAGCTGCCTATTGTTAACCCTTGCCTGTTTGATGCTAGTAATCAATATGATGGCATTTTCTTGGTATCATTATCACAGTCATGGTTTATCTTTTAAAGCTAACATGCCACATGAAAGAAGAACCAATGTTTTTAAATGATTCCCGAGATCGGATAACACCACTGTACATTAGTAATTGGGTAATAACCAAACATGATGAGATACTGCATAAAAGGTCCAGGACAATTTTTGGAGTATATAATCCATCATTTCCAGAAGATGAACAGCTGTATATTGAGCCACAAAAAATAACCTGGAAACACGAGTCGGTAAGTTACTGTAATGCCCCATAACAGTATTTACATGTTTTCTAGAAGTCTAAACACTAAGCACTTAGGGTATGTTTAGCTAATGGAGAAAGGCACCAACTTGCAATTTTTGGCAGAGGCATAGCTAAAGTTTGTTGGGCCTTGCTGCAAAACTTCAGCTTATGTTCTCTCTGAAACTGAATATAATGTATAAAGTCCCCCTGAATTTAAATATTGCACACACTGTACCCCTTGAATGTATTAAATTACAAACCGCATCACCTACAATGGGTAATATAGGACAGAGAAGAAGAGAAAAAGAAAAAAGTTGTACTCCCCTCCTAGGACTTTCACCGCTGCTTCTCCAAAGTGCCCTGGATCCAGCTCCTCTGCACTTCCAATGTCTTGTCTCATTCTCCATTCAGCCACAATGAAAAACGAGTATCTCCTGTGAGTCAGTAAAATACATTGGAAGTGGATGAGGTCTGGCTACAGTGAGTGAACATATTTAGTAAAAGCTCCTGCTTTCCCTTACAATTTGTGCTTCTTGTGCGCCTAAATAGTTTATTATTGACTCAGTTTGACATCTTTTACTTAAATCACCCATCCTGAAATCTGTATTCCCTACAAATCATTTATATTACATACTCTACCCATGAAATTATTTCCAATACTTGCTGTACCCCCTGGAATTAATTATATTACACACTGAGAGTACTTAGGTAGTGAAGGGGCTAAATTCAAAATCTGTAGCCATCTATGACATTGTGCAGGTTAATATAAGGATCCTTGGAGGTATAGAGGTTGATGTAATGATCTGTGATAGTCCAGGGCAGTGTGCAAGTTAATGTATGGATCTATAGGGAAAAGGTAATGCTGCATATTCAGTGGTCTAGTGCACAAGAGGGGTTAATTTAGGGATCCTTGGAGGTATAAGCAAGAGAAAAATGTGTGGATCTCTGAGGACAGCACTACACAGCTGGGGTCCAGAAGCTATCCACCTTTCCAGACTCCAGCAGTGTCTTGGAAACCACTTTTTATTCCTTCTGTTCAGTTCTTTTTATTGAACAATAGTCTGCCTGTTCACTGCAGTGGGCATCTAGCCTGTCCTGTAATTTATCATTGCTGCTTACTCTTTCTTAATGAACAGATTCAGCAATGATAAAGTCTAAAAATAAAAAAAAATCATGAAATTCCAGAGGATTCATTTGCAACAGCCACTGCAGCAGAGTGAGAGGAAGGTTAAAAACTGAAATGAGAGTGCAAGTTTGTGAGCTAGCACAAGTGTTTTCTGTCTAATTTTTTTTTAGACAATGACTAAATGTGGGACTTACAGTTGAGGAACTTTATATGTGTGTTTTCCATGATTGACAATGCCATCCAGTACACATTCTGCACAATGTATGCAGTCCTTACGCAGCCATTCAAGGGTGCATACTGCTGTGTGAAATGTGTGCACACTGCACATTTAGAAGCTCAGACCCTGGATTTCCATGAGCAAGTTGAAACACTGAGAACCATTGCCAACTTGAAAAAGAGTGTGCTGCTCATTATGCAATCACTTGCTGGGGTAGATGCAGGGAAGGATGCAGAATGTAGGCGCAGAAGAATGAGGCAACTTGCTGGGTGACCATCAGAAATTGGGGTAGAGGGAAGACTATTAGGAAGGCCAGTCCTGATCTGGCACAGCCCACCAAATTGTCCAGATTGGCAGATGAGAGTTAAGTCCGTTCAGGACTATCTGCTCCAGTAAAGTGGGAAATAGGAGGGCAGGCTAAACAGGTGCTGGTAGTTGGGGACTCAATTACTAGGGGAACAGAAAGTGCAACCTGTCCCAAAGACGGGTATCGAACTCTTCTGAGGGCTCAAGTTAGACATATCACAGATTGGGTTGACCAATTGTTGGGTGAAAATAGTGAGAATCCAGCTGTCATGGTGCACATTGGCACCAATGACAAATTTACAGGTAGATGGAGTGTCCTTAAAAATTATTTTAGTAATTTAGGTCAACAGCTTAATGCAAGGACCTCCAAGGTAGTATTTTCATAAATACCTATACCATGGGCTACTCCAGAGAGGCAGCAGATGAATAGGGAGGTGAATAAGTAGCCCAAAAATTGGTGTAGGAAGAAGGGATTTGGGTTTTTGGAGAACTGGTCTGATTTCTGTCTTGGCTAAAGACTCAATTCTAGGAATGCACTGCACCTAACTGGGAAGGGTACAGCTGTATTGGGGGACAAAATGGCCAGGCAACTACACATATAGGAGGACATATATGAAAACTGTCTAGGTCTAAGACTTTCTTTGTTTCCCATAACAACCAATTAGAACCCCCTTTCATATTTTCAAAGCATTATATAAAATGAAATGGGCGATATGATTGGTTTCTATGGGCAACAAAAAAAGCCTTAGACCAAGACAATTTTCATATATGAGACCAAAAGAGTGCAAGATAGTGGGGATAAAGAGCTGGGAATTAGTATTATGTCAGGAGGTGGAGTAGAGGGCAGGGGTGCCATAGTCAATAAGGACCGGCATGCAAAACTAAAAACCAATAGAACTTAATTGCATGCTTTCCAATGCCAGGAGTGTCACCAATAAAATTAATAAACTACAACTATTCATTTCTGAAGAAAAGTATGTGGGGATAACTGAAACATGGCTGGATGAGTGCTATAACTGTACAGTTAACTTATGGGGTAACAGTTTATTTAGGAAAATTGGTAAGCGGTGTATGAGAGGTGTATGTCTTTATATAAAAAGCCAACACTGCGGAAAGATATAGATCAAGGAAATTAACATGTGGAATTAACATACTATAGAAAACCAAATGTAACAGAACCCATGCAAGATGTACTGGCAAATAGATGAGGCAGCTAATCATAATGAGGTTGTTATTATGGGTGACTTTAACTAGTCAAACATAAATTGGGAAACTGAAACATGTGGCTCTCATAAAGGAAAACAGGTTTTTGTCTATAACTGAAAATAATTACCTTTCCCAACTGGTGCAGGAGCCGACTAGAGGGAAGGTCCTTTTGGATTTAATATTGAATAACAGACCAGACAAAGCAGCAAAGGTTTAGGTTGTGGGCACTTAGGAAATACTGAAAACAATATAATATATTTCCAAAGTTTTTTGTTGGGGAGCCAAAAAAAACATTACATTTTAGGAAGGCTAATTTCAATCTGCTTACAAAGGCCCTAAACCGCATTAACTGGGACCAGGTCTTCAAAATAACATAACAGATAAGAAATGGGAGATCTTTGAAATATCTAAATCACTCACTATGAGAGGTAGATAACTTTTGGAAATAGAATGATTATAAACAGGAAAAAAAAACAATGTGGATCAACAAAGATATAAAGGAGGCAAAAAATAACAAAAGAGAAGCGTTTAAGCTACTTAAACAGGAGGGCAGTGAAAAGGAACTAAAAAGACTAAGGTAAAAAAATTAAATATGTAAAATAATGATAAAAACAGTAAAACTGGAGACAGAAAAGCATATTGCCAAAGAGACTCCAAAATATTGTTTTAACTATATAAGTAGTAAAAGTTTAAAATTGAAAATGTTGGCCTTTTGAAAAGTAATGAGGGAGATATGGTAGAGGGCGATGAGGAGAAAGCAAACCTATTAATCCCTTCCTGACGCACCCATACGTCCTAGTGTGAAAGTGACTTCCCACAAATGGATGTATAGGTAAGTCCTGGATGTACAGGTAAGTCCACTTAAGCGGGGCCCACAAGATCGCAACACAGGACTAGCTGTTTATTATAGCTTGCCCACGGCTGGAGCTCACCCTGGTCATGGGTGATATGCTGCTTAGCTGCTGCAATCAATCACGAACATGGCAACTTAGGGATAAGAGGGAGGGAGTTCCCTTTGTCCCCTTCAGAGTCCCATGGCACGATCTTGAGCTGCTATCACTTCCCTGACAGCTCAGAAGCTTAATTAAGGCTTTCTTGGCTGCCCGTGACATCGCTTGTGGGCATGGCTGGGCATAGTGATTGACAATTGCCATGGAGAACAGTACACAGCAGTATTAAAAGTCCCCTACGGAGAATAGTAAAAAAAAAAAGGTAGAAAAAAAAGGAAACCACAAAAATTAAATAAAAACACATACATCACCCCTTTCCAGGTGCCAATTAGCCACAAAAAGATCACAAATAAATAAAATACACATATTTGGATTCACTACATGTGTAATGACCTGGCCCATAAATCTTTCAAGTTCATTAGTCCACATGGTGAACATTAAAAAAAAAACCATAACTTTCAAGTTAATTAGTCCACATGGTGAACATTGAAAAAAAAAAACTCCCCAAAACCAGTCACGGAATTGTGATTTTAATTCATCCCACAAGACAAAAAATGCAATAAAAAGTGATTAAAAACTCCTTTAAATGCCAAAGTGGCACCAATAGAAACATCAGTTCATCCCGCAAAAAAAGCCCTTTAACAGCTCTGTATACAAAAAAATAAAACACTTATGGCTATCAGAAGACAGTGATGCATACATACTGTTTTATACAATAAAGCATTTCAACATAAAAATAACTTGTCACATATATTGTACATTCAGCCCTGTTAAAAATAAAAAAAAATGTTACTAGGATTGAAGTATTTTCTTCACCCTGGCTTCCAAAAAATGTATTTAAAAGAGATCAAAAATACTTGTCCCCTGAAAAATAATACCATTAAAAATATCAACTTATTCAACAGAAAAAAAGGCACTAGCCACTACACATCTCCATACACAGAAAAATAAAAAAGTTATGGCTCTCAGACTATGAAAATGCAAAAACGTGTTTTCAATTTTGAATAAAAGTGTTTTTATTGTGTAAAAGAAGTAAAACATAAAAAAACAGAAAATGGTTATCACTGTAATCGTATCGAACTGCTGAGTAAAGCTAGAGAGTAATTTATACCACACAGTGACCGCTGAACAAAATAAAAATAAAAACGATACCAGAATTTCTGTATTTTGTTCAGAACACCTCACAAAAACCTTGATTTAAAAGTGATCAGAGCATAATATGAACCCCATAACGGTAACAATAAAATTTTCATTTTATCCCCCTAAAACCAACCCCTTAATTAGCTCCATATACAGAAAAATAAAAATGTTATGGCTATGAGACTATGACGACATAAAAACACATTTTTTTACAAATGCATTTCTATTGTGTAAATATAAAACATAAAAAAGCTATATAAAATTTATATCATTGCAATTTTACTAACCTGCATAGCAAAGATAGTAAAGTTAATCCCAAGATCAGGGGCGTTGCTAGGGTCCTAAAACATCCGGGGCCCGGGCCCTTTGTGTTTTGCTCAGTAGGGCTGGGTTCATACGACATTTTTCACGCCACATTGTGAACTGCGGCTTTGATGTGTTTTTTACAGAAAAAAAACCTTCTGCTCCTGTCACTAATTTTCAGCTTATTCCACATAGATGACCCTATATCTATATACCTGCCTCAGCAGTCACAGCACAATGAAAAATCACCAATGACAAATGTACTTTTTCAAACCCCTCACCTCCGTATGACAGTGTAATACCCCTAAAAGTCACCAAAACATACACCATACATGGAGCAAATCTACCAGACAAATGATTGTTTACTAAAAACACCCCTTACAAAACCAAGTCCCAAAACTATTACTACAAAGACCAAATAATCCTCCCAGACCCTGAACAACGCAATCCCCATATGGACCATCAGCTGTACACGGCTCTGATTACATATATTACCGCCATACAGGGACCATATAGTGGTAGATACTGGGTTGTATGTAAGATGCTCTGCAGACATTAAGGATTAACCCCAGGGAGGTAATTTTGGGGGCACTTTGGGCGTTATATTTGGGGCCAAACAGCAGGTATCTGGGGCCATTGATGCAGATATTGGGAAAAAACTGAATTAATAGGGCAACCCCACAGGTATATGGGCCCCCCAGGAGTATAGGGCCAAAGGCAGGTTATAGGGGCAACAGGCAGTTTAAAATGGGGGCCCCCTTAAGCAATAGTATAGGGGACCCAGGGAGGTTTTAGGGGCCACAGGCAGTATAGGGGGGGACAGGCAGTATATGGGGGCCCAGGCAGGTTTTAGGGGGCCCCAGGCAGGTATATGGGGCCACAGGCAGGTATATGGGGGCCCCAAAGGGAGGGATATGGGGGGATTTAGGCAGTATAAAGGGGGACTGAGGCAGGTATAGGGGGGCCCCAGGCAGTATAGGGGGCCACAGGCAGGTATAGGGGCCACAGGCAGTAAATGGGGCCACAGTCAGGTATAGGGGACCACAGGCAGGTATAGGGGACCACAGGCAGGTAAAGGGGGCCAGCAAATTAAGGCAGTAAAATGGGGCCACAGGCAGGTATAGGGGGCCACAGGCAGTAATATGGGGCCGCAGGGAGTATAGGGGGCCACAAAGGGAAGGTATAGGGGGCCAAAGGCAGTATATGGGGCCACAGGCAGTATAAGTGGCCGCAGGGAGTATAGGGGGCCACGGAAGGGGCCCCGGTATATGGGGGGCCCCAGGGAGTATAAAGGGGCCACAGGCAAGTATAAAGGGGGCCCCGGGCAGGTATAAAGGGCCACAGGCAGGTATAGGGGGCGACAGGCAGTTTATAGGAGCACACAGGCAGTATATAGGGCACCGAGGCAGGTAACGCTATAAAAATAACAACATAATACTCACCTTAGCTTCCCTGGCGAGCGCGCTCTGTCCTCTTCAGCCCGCGCTCCTCCCGCAGCTCCTCGGGCGCACAGCCTGTGACGCGCTGTGCGCCCGAGGACAGGCAGCGGTGTGATGAGGTCATTACATCGCGCCGCTGCCAGCTGAGCCGCACGGGGCCGCACCGGGTCCTCAGCGCTAAGAGGACCCGGCGCGGCCCCGCTGTGTGGGAAACCCGGAGACGGCCGACACTGTCTGCGGGACAGGGACGCTCGCTCTCTGCTCCGCAGAAGCCCGCAGTTGTATGTGCGTCCAGGCGGACGCACATGTAGCTGCAGGGCCAGTCGGTGCTCCGGGCCCCAAATGGCAGCGGCCTGGAGCCCGGGAGGTTCGGGGCACAGGGGGTTTTATTCGGGGCCCGAGCCCCGGACAAAACAGCCTAGCGACGCCCCTGTCCAAGATTTACTTATTCCCAGGCCTCTATTGACAACAAAGTGGCATCCTCTACGTTTAGAGGAAAGAAGGTTTCTATGTATCTCCTAACATGAGTAGAACAGTCTCTCTACTGCCACCTATGGGCATCTTTTGTAATATGTATTAGTGAAATGTGTACAAAATATGCTTCTAACAGAATAATCTCTAGTTTGGACGAGTGTTTTAATACTTATTATACTTTCACATGATTGAATGTTTGTTAAATGAAAGATGAATAATGGAAATCATGTATCTAATCACTTATTTAAAGTTTCCAAAAGGTCGCTGTAGTGACTTCTGCCTGTCAGGAACCCGGAAAGTTCTTAGAGAAGGATATCACATCTGCTGCTATGACTGCGTCCCATGCCCAGAAGGAGAATTTTCAAATCGTTCTGGTAGATTATTTTATATTTATTTTTATCATGAATATTTTGAAAATTGGACGAGATAATATATTTTGAACTGATATGTTTTAACCTTTTTTATCCCATATGGTTTTCACTCCCAAAAAATAAATAATACTTTTTTATATGAAAATTTATATTTTGGTTTTTTGGGGTTTGTCCATATGTGTTTTATGTCATTTTTACGTTATAATTAAATGGGCAATTTTCTAAAACATTCGTTCCCGACTTCACCGTTTTTTAAAGTTTTTTTTTTTTTCCGGTCCGAATTATTTTGGGACAAATTTGGTTTTAAAAAACGCTTTTCCCCAGGCGGGAGAGCCTGTAGGGGCTCCCAAACCCTTTTTCCATGCAAAATTGGGGGGGGGAAAGTTTGGGTTTTGTTTTTCCCTAAAAATGCTGTTTTTTTTTATGAAAAGGATATGGCTCTTAAATCGCTTTACTCAAAAATTTTTCTGGGAAACTTACGGGGGCAAAACTGCCCAAAAAATTGAAGCGGAAGCGGGCCGAAAAAGTCATGGCAGCCCCACGGGAAAAAAAACAAGCTGAGGGCAAGATCCTCCAAAACCATAAAAAAAAAAAGGTAGTAGGTTAGGGGACCCCCCCCCCCCCCCCCCCCCCCCCAAATGGGCAGCACAGAAAGGGGGACGTCACAGCGGGATTAACCCTGTGGGGGCCAAACATCCGGTGTAACTAGGGCCCCATGTTTGCCCACACATGGGTCTTACACTTTCTCCCAGATGAAATCGGGAAAACCCCAAACCCAAAAGAGTCGGGGGTTTTGACACACAAAACCCCCTATTTGGCAGGGCCCCGGAAGAGGTGGGGGGCTCTCACCTGCCCTTAAAACCCAAATTTTTCCCTGTTCGTTTTCACACCCAGAGAACTACTATGGGGGCTGTGGCCTCTGCCCCAAACTATACAGTAAAGGACCAAAACTATTAGTGGACGGTGGGCAGAAAAAGGGGTGGGGAAGAACCCGCTGCTTTTGAAAGCGGGAAAATTAGTGATGGGGGAAAATTTCCCAATGGGGGGGTTTTTTGCAGGGGTAAATTTTTGTAAAGCGAAACTTTGAGGAACGCGGTGACAGGCAAAAAAAAATTTCGATGTGGGCCAATCGCACTTGGGACCCGGGGTAGGCACCCGGGCTGGGACAAGGTTTCGGGTTTCCCCTGGGTTAAAAAAGGCATAATTTTTCCCCCCCAAAAATGAAATATTCAGCCCACTCCATCCCACCTTGTCCCCCCTTCTTCCCCCCCGGGATTAAGTGGCCCTACGCGTTCGCCTCCCCTCGATCCCAAAATTGTCCCGGCCCGGGAAGGGCCTTCCTTTTTCCCTTACATTAAGTTTTAGGAAAAGGGGAGGAGAAAAAGGAGGATTTGGATGACAACAATCGGGGATTGGGACAGTAGAGAGTTAATGTCGGGGCCGGGATGAAAATTTGGGGTGTCACAGCAAAATTTGGTGGTTTTAAAAACCCAAATTAAATTCTTTCAGCTGCCCAAGACCAACAGTTTTAAAAGGGCTTCATCATTTTCATTGGGAGAAGAAAAAGCGGCACTTGGTGTCGGCAGGGCGCAGCCCTTAAGTCGGTATTGGGCCGGGGGGGCAGGGGGGGCGGGGTTTTGGGACCCAAAAGGGCCTGTTTTAGACCCCCCATTTTTAGGTCACAAAAAATTAGCGGCACAGGGGATCCCCGGGTCAGGGGAGGAAAACCGTCAGAAAGTGCAGGCTTTGGGGGAAAAATTCCCCTCCCGGGAAAGTGGGGCAGTTTTTGCTAAGGAACACCAGGGGGGAACTTTGGTTTAAAATTTTGGAAAATCGGGGCCAAAAATTTAAAGGGTGCCAGGGACCAAACGTTGGCCCCCAGGGCCCTGCATAAACCATCTTTCGTGTCACCATACTGTTTCAGATTGGGGGTTCCATCCGGGGTTCCCAACAGCGGGAGCACCCGTGGCGGGCCCCCCCAAATTTCAGGCTTTCCCAAGGCTTCACCCCCCTTGCCGAAGACAAC
>JAODAL010046432.1:0-30922 GCA_025379985.1 Phyllomedusa bahiana | reverse complement strand
ACCAGAGACGCAGGAGGAGCGATCCTCCTCCAGCGTCTCCCTTAGTTATATTGCGACCGATCGTCGCGATAATTAAGGGGTTAACCGTCCCCCCCCGGAGCGATCCGGGGTCAGGGCCGACGCTCCCCGCGGGATGTCAGCTGTAATTACAGCTGACACCCGCGCCGATCGCAGCGAACCTCCGCTTAGAGTTCGCATGCATCCTCAGGACGTAGTCCATCACGTCCAGGTCGTTAACCCCCCCAAACGACCAGGACGAAGGATACGACAAGGTCGTTAAGGGGGTTAAAGTATTTGGACACCTTTTGCTCTAAAATTTATTATTGTTCAGTTGCTTCCTAAATTCAAAATTAAGCAACTTTCTAAACACTCTTCATTAAACATGTACCACTATTTTGTTGCTGTGACGTCAGTCCCCGGATGTGGATGACAGTACCGAAGAATCTCATGTCACGTGGTGCTTCATTAACATCAAAACTTATGTTCTATTCACATCATGAGCCTTGGTGTCAATGAAATGGTACTTGACCGCTGAGGCCACTAACTATGGCGGTCACATGCTAAAGGGTTGTCTTCTGGCACCATTTGGTCTGTATCCCCTTTTCTCTATTTGATGACTTTGCATTGTATAATATGTCAGTTGATATGTATTTCATATATACATTTATGTTGGGGTTGTATTACTTACATCTGATCTTGCTCTTATTGAGTGTATGTTACTATGTTTACTCTGTTTCATATTGGGATACTTACCTTGTGGTAGTGCCTTCAGTACCCCAGTACCTATTTTTTATTGTGTTTTTATTTTGTATCTATATATGTACATGGCAATAAAATGTATTCTGTGTTTATTATATAATTTTGGGTAGTGTTGTTTTGTTTGGTGTGTTTACATGTTGTCTTAAAAAACTTTGAGACTCTCGGTTCACATATCATGATCAGAACATGTTTAAGCAGCCCGACGTTCAACGTGGTCTCTAAATCGGCAGTCCTATCTATCATTTACCTCTCAATCGAGCCAATCAGGCCTCTCACTGGGTCACGGACCTCCATTTTTCAGAGAGAAAAAAATAAAAAAAAAAACACCCAACCTTGCAAAGCTGCCTCTTCTTTATGACAGCCTGTGAGAGTGGGGCGGGGACCAGAACCCGAAAAAAAATGAAGCACCCCTTGCCTTCCATATCGGTTAAAATCATGTACAACCAAAGTATAACTTATGTTACTGCACACAAAAACAATACTGAAAAAACTATCAAACCTGGTGCCACTGGCAGGGGCTGCGACACATATAATTATACAATTACACCCCACACAGACCGCCACCAGCGGCACATTTCTGCAAAAAGGGCAATACCAAACGTCGAAATCCCCTCAAGAAGCATTTATGCTATCTATCATACATGAAAAAACTTTGAGACACTCCCGGTTCACATAGTCATGATTCAGAACGATGTTTAAGCTGCCCACCAGACTTCAACGTGGTCTCAAATCCGGGCATCCTATCCTATCTAACCTCTCAATCGAGCCAATCAAGGCCTCTCACTGGGTTCACCGACCTCCATTATTCAGAGAGAAAAAATAAAAAAAAACACCCACCTGCAAAGCCTGCCCTTCTTATGACAAGCCTGTGAGAGTGGGCGGGGACAGAAACCAAAAATGGAAGCAGCCCCTTCCTTTCCATATAGGTTAAAATTCAATGTACACAAGTATAACGTATGTTTTTCTGCACACAAAACACTTTTCTGAAAAAACGTATGCAAACCTGGGTGCCACTTGGCAGGGCTTGCGGCACACATATAGATTATACATTTTACACACACAGACCGCCACCAGCGGCACTTTTCTGCAAAAAGGGCATTACACTACGTCAAATCCTAAAGAACATTTATGCTATCTAAATCATACATGAAAAAAACTTTGAGACTCTCGGTTCACATATCATGATCAGAACATGTTAAGCTGCCCAGACTTCACAACGTGTCTCAAATCGGGCAGTCCTATCCTATCTTTACCTCTCAATCGAGCCAATCAGGCTCTCAATGGGTCACCGACCTCCATTGATCAGAGAGAAAAAATAAAAAACACCCAACCTGCAAAGCATGCCCTTCCTTATGACCGCCTGGAGAGTGGGCGGGACAGAAACCCAAAATGGAAGCACCCCTTCCTTTCCATATAGGTTAAAATCAATGTACACCAAGTGTACACTGTATGTTTTCTGCACACAAAAACATTTCTGAAAAAACGTATGCAAACCTGGTGCCCACTGGCAGTGCTGGCGGCACACCAATAATTATACATGTACAACACACAGAACCGCGCCACCAGCGGCACATTCTGCAAAAAGTAGGCATACACTAACGTCGAAATCCCTAAAGAAGGCATTTATGCTATCCTATCATACAATGAAAAAACTTTGTGAGAATCTCGGTTTTCACATATCATGCTCAGGAAACAAGTTTAGCTGCCCACTAGACTTTCAACTGGTCACAAATCGGGCAGTCTATCCTATTCTTTACCTCTCAATCGAGCCAATCAGGCCTCTCACTGGTCCAACGACCTCCATTATTCAGAGAGAAAAATAAAAAACACCCCAACCTGCAAAAGCTGCCCTTCACTTATGACAGCCTGTTAGAGTGGGCGGACAGAAACCCAAAATGGAAGCACCCCTCCATTCCATATAGGTTAAAATCAATGTAAACCAAGTAAACGTATGTCTTCTGCACACAAAAACATTTCTGAAAAAAAACGATGCAAACCTGGGTGCCATCTGCAAGGGCTGGCGGCACACATATACTTAATACATGTACACACACAGACCACAGCCACCAGCGCACATTTCTGGCAAAAAGGGCAATACACTACGTCGTACCCTAAAGAAGCATTTATGCTATCTATCATACATGAAAAAACTTTGAGACTCTCGGTTCACATATCATGATCCAGGAACATGTTTAAGCTGCCACGACCTTCAGACGTGGTCTCAATCGGGCAGTCCTATCCTATCTTTACCTCTCAATCGAGCCAATAATGCTCTCACTGGGTCCACGACTCCATTATTTCAGAGAAAAAAATAAAAAACACCCAACCTGCAAAGCTGCCCTTCTTATGAACAGCCTGTTAGAGTGGGCGGGACAGAAACACAAAATGGGAAGCACCCCTCTCCTTTCCATATAGGTAAAAATCATGTACACCAAGTATAGACGTAATGTTTTCTGCACACAAAAACATTCGAAAAACGTATGCAAACCTGGGTGCCACTGGGCAGGCTCTGCACCATATAAAAATGACATGTACACACACAGACCGCCACAGCGGCACATTTCTGCAAAAAGAGGGCAAAACACTACGTCGAAATCCCTAAAGAATATTCTGCTATCTATCATACATGAAAAAACATGAGACTCTCAGTTCCACATATCAAGATCAGAACATTTTAACTGCCACCGACTTCAACGTGGTCTCAAATCGGGCAGTCCTCATCCTATCTTTAACCTCTCAATCGATCACTCAGCTCCTCACTTGGTCACCGACCTCCATTATTCCCAGAGAAAAAAATAAAAAAACACCCAACCATGCAAGCTGCCCCTTCTAGGACAGCCTGTGAGAGTGGGCGGGGACAGAAACCAAAAGGAAGCACCCTCTCCTTTCCATATAGGTTAAAATCAATGTACACCCAAGTATAACTTAATGTTTTCTGCACACAAAAACATTTCTGAAAAAACGTATGTTGTCTTATACCCACTTTTTTGTATGGTTATTAGTCCTGTTTTTTGATCGGTGGTTGTACAGGTTAACCGGAAGTAAACAAACACTGGATAGCCTGCTGTATCCTCATTGCTGGATTAAAAAGGTTAGTACATTTTTATGTTATTTATTACAACTGGGAGAGTTTTGTGGAGTTGGTAAATCCCTTTAAAAGGGTTGTCTCACTATATTGATTCATCTTACCTCAGTCCTGTTTTCTTGGTTTCATTTTGAATTCATGGGTGTGTTTACTGCTTTCCACTAGGCAGCAGTAGAAGCCAAGGTCTGTAGCTATAGCAACCAGCGCTGGCAGCCTATCAGGAGAAATAAACAGGTCGTAGCTATAGTGACCTGAGGAGCTGATGCAGCCCCATATAAGAGCGATTATCTCAGAATAGGTAGGACACTGTTAATGGACACATATTACAAAGTGACTTGTTTTTGCAAGATCTTTAACATAAATATAAATCCTTGTAGTGAGACAACATCTTTAAGGCTTTGTCTACACGGGACTGGTATACTACACAGCTCAGATTTTCTGAGGTTAGATTTCAAATCCGATAAAAAAAAATTAGAACATGTTCTATAATCCACCAGAACATGGCGGATTATAGTACTGTTCAATTTGGGCCAGCTGAAAACTAATTGTAAAAGACTGTATCTTACTTTTGCTGTGTAGACGTAGCCTAAGAGAATGCCTTTATGTGATATTTGACTTGTGGATGTAACCAAGGAATTAACATTGTATATTTCCAACAGTTACTTAGAAAGCAGCACACAGGATAAAAAAATGGGATTGTACAAAACTATTTTAGCATTATTTTAAATCATGAAGGTACACCACAATAAAATAATACCTAAAGGTGAGAAATATGTAATACACAACATAGAGATATACATAGAGATGGACCCCCTTCCATGAGCTATCAGTGATTCCTGGTCTGCAAGCCTAAGATCTTCTAGTATTACATCAAGTTTTTAATAGAAGAGTGAAGAAAATCAATGCGATAACCTTTTTAGAGGCTAACTGAGTATATTAGATGGTGAGCTTTCGAGGAACTAGCTCCCCTTCTTCAGACATGAAGAAATACAAGAAATTGGAAAATTCACAGGCTTTTATACACACAAGACATGGACCTTTCAAAGGATCTTAGAATTCCTTAAACATAAGACAAAATGCCATAAAAGCAAACAAGTAATTTACAACAGCTAAAACAATTAACTATATGAAACTTGTGAGGCATGACAGAGGGGTCAGTTTTAATGGTCTTAATTAAGGTGTGACTGTACTTAATCACAATATAACAAGCAGTATACCCACGTCACACTGTGTTTCAGTAGGAGGAGATAGAAGGATAGAAGGAAATATAAATGAATATTGGTTATAAAATTGATTCACTGTGATTTGCATAGTGGAGATCCTGAGAGTACATGTACATGACAGGGGGATTCTCCATGTATTTGTTTTTGCAATCTTTATGTCATGTACTCCTACAATCTGACCTTCTATTAGGCATAACACAGTTTATCAGATTTTGCCCAGAGTGTTACTCTAATTATTTAGAACCAGTATTTCGATAACCAGCAGCTCCCCAATGATATTTTATTATATAATGTGCGGAAATAACTAGTGAGTAGCTTTGGGGCCATGACAAAAAGGCTTTTGTATGAAGAGGAGTCTCATGTGACATACCATTTTGAGAGTTTATCATAAATTCAAGTAATTCTTTAAACAAACTTTTTTATAATATATATAGTGATATTTATTAATGGTTAAAGACCAAAATCATCTGTAACATTTTTGATGATCCTACAAATTAGAAAAATACACAATAACTTGTAAGCATTCTATATAAAAATAGGTACAATTATAATAATTTGTTGTGTGCAAAATAGTGAAATGAAACCCATCGAGTTCATGTAAACTATAAACAATGTGCATATAGTGAACTGTTATATAGCCACCGCTTATGTTCTACCACTAAAGTAATGAAACCCACATCTGTTTCATGGATTGCTTGCAAGTTAACCATTTATAAGGACAGCACAATGGCTCAGTTTTTAGCACAGGTTTATGTTTTTCCTGTGTTTAGGTTTCCTCTAGATAACCTTGTTTATTCCTATATGACTAAGACTTACTAAGAGGTTAATTTGAAATTTAAGTTGTGAGCCACTGTGATTACTGACAACCTCTGTGCAGCATGACAGAATATGTTGTCACTGTATAAATACATTCGTAATGTGGTAAAGAAAATAGTACAACTCTGTAATTTACACTAATCCATAACAATCAAGTTTGGAGTAGATACAGACAGGAGAGACCTTTCATTTGAAAAACAGTATATGAATAGTTTATCATGAAACACCCCCTTGATAGGGGCCTAGCAATGCATTACCAATGAAAATCCATAAGCACAGTCTATTAGGCAGTAAGAAGTTGCCAACTATTATTAAAGGGGATGTATCGCTTCCTTACTTCGCTGAAGCACACTTCTCTAGCTTCCCATCTCTGTGAATGCCATGGGCGTTTTCTTCCCCGCGCCAGCTGGATGACATCAACCCCCCCCTTCACTGCTGGCTGAGACTCCCCCCCCTCCCCCTCTGAGTCCACATATCACTGTGTCTCTCCCCTATCGAGTCCTTAGTTTATAAGAGCTTGATACATAACCACAGGCGCTGCATTCAATCAAATCTGAGCACTGATCTCCTCTCACAGCTAGAGATGTATTACAAGCTTTCTAAGACGGCACAGATCCTCGTGTATGCATGAGAGTTATGCAACAGGGTCAAACCAGTCATGTTTTCTCATCGGTACAATCTGCTGCAATCTGTTTCTGCAAGGTGTGGAGACAGAAAAATGCTACGGCCCCTATCTCTGAGTCATTCTGGTACACCCATGAATCAACCCAGGGGCTGAAATAGAAATGTAAATGAGCTCTCAGCTAGTGAAATTCAAGGAGGAGGGATTAGACCCACACTGGATATCATGTAATAAAAAACAAAAGAAAAGGGACACGTGTGAGAACAAAGCAGCTTTGCAATGACATCCAATTGCAAAGTTTGCTTGTTTTCACTGTCCCCTTAATTCTGAAGACCATTTAATGAAACGATAACACCCCTTTAAGCCATAACTGCCACTAAACCATAAGGGTCCGTCTACCCAAAATGCTTTTACAGTTGAATTTTTATGCGGATTTGGGTTTTCAAAACCAGAAGAATATGACTGTAAAAGCATCCCCATATCATTGCCTTGAAAATGCGAGTTGTAGTCCACACGACTTGGATTTTCAATAGGTCATGTTCTTTTGCAAAAAAAAAAAACTAGGAATATGTTCAATAATCCGTCGGATTTGCGGTAAAAAATCACATCCAAAACATATCTATGTCAGATCAGCGTCCAAAACCACATAGAGATAAATGGGACGCGTTTTCTGAGTAAAAAGCCGGCGAAATAAGAACAACCAAAATCCACATTGCAAAAATTGGTCAAAGTACTTGGTAAAAAATGCAGTTTTTGGATTCCAAATCCCACGAGTATTATGTGGACACAGTCTAATAACCAAGTTAAGAGTAGACACAAATAGTAGGGGCCCCTGACTCAAGAACAGTATGAATAGCTTATCATAGATCACCCGCTTTGTATGTTTCATAAGTAATCCACCACCAATTTGAAGCAATGAAAATCAAGAGCAGTCACATCTAACAGACAGTAAAAAGTGGCAAGCTGTTACTAAACCATAAAAATCAAGTAAGGAATAGAGACAGACACCATAGGCCCCTGACTCAAGAACAGAATACATAGCCTATCATATAGGCACAGGACCTCTTTATAGTATGGCCTCTAAACATCAATCAGCAATTTTGAGCATTGAAATTCATTAGGGCAGTCACATGCAGTCTAGTAGGCAGTAAGAGGTTGCAATCTTTTACTAAACCATAAGAATCAAGTTCGGATACACAGATAGTAGACGCCAGGCCTCCCACCCCACTTAAGAAGTGTATGGATAGCTTGTCATAGAGCACCCCTTTTATATGCCTCTTAAACAATCCATCAACAATTTTGAGCTACGACATTCATTAGTCACATGCAGTCTAATAGGCAGTAAGAAGGTACTAGCTACTTTCAAGGTGGCATTGGGTCCCATACCTAGATGACCCCTGTGCAGGTGCATAAGTTGAACATGCAATATGCCCACGCCTGAACCAATTAGACATTTGCTTAGTGTAAGACAGATCCACTTTAAGCCGACTTGATGCCGTGTTACTGTATAGTTACAATCCAGTCTGAAACTTACAGTCTGTCGATTTACCCATACTTTGGTGTCAAAGTGATTTTACACTGTATTAGTTTGTAAGAAGCCTTAGTGAGCTTTCCAAACTGAAATGCCATTTTGTGGGAGTGGGGCTACAGTCCTGTTTATCTTTTTCCCCCAACTCCCATTACTTTGTAAATGGGTAGGTGGATCTTCTGTCTTCAGAACAGGTTTAGGGATCTGTTTTCCAGTAGTGTGTGGAATAGGGTCAGAATCTGATCTTGTCCCAAGACTAGACACTAAAGCATTTTTAGCAGCAATCGTGGTCATTGCTTTTAGTAGTACCTGGTTCCTGCTGGGACCTGACTGATGTATAAGTGATGGCACAGATCTTGCTTTGATTTGTCCCTCTAGTTTAACCGGAGTTTTTGCCTCTTGTGTTTCTTTATGATTGACCTTTTTGAAGACACTTTTCCACTCAGGCCTTTTATCTGCTTCTTTTGGCTCTTCAGCTTCCTTAGGAGGACAGTGGTGACAGCAACCTGTGACATCTTTATGTAGTGCTTGAAGTTCCTGGCCTAGTTCTGTCCTCACAGCCTCAAGAGATTTTTTCATCTCCAGTCGGAGAGCAGTCAGCTCAGTGTGCAATCTTCCCTCAAGCTCTGAAGCAAAGCAACTTGGGCTGGAACAGTGGCAAAATTTAGTACTTTCTGGTGGCCCATTCTGCTTACTTCCCTCTAAATAGCCCTTGTTATTAAGTTGTCCATTAGTTACCTTACCTACAAGCTCTATCATTTGGTTTCTTGGGCTGTGCTCCCTGATTTGTGCCCGGATTTGTCCTCGTAGTTGGGCCAGCCTTGGATGACTTTTACCTTTGTTGAAGTGTCCATTTTTCACGGTTTTGCTGCCATCATCCTGCTTTCCTTGAGTACCAGATTGCTGTGTCTTTACCTCCTGGTCCATGTCATTCACAGTTGCATTGCTTCCTGCACTCTGAGGGGAGACGGGTGGACTCTCACTCTGTGAGCCTTCTGATATAGTGTAGAGGAAACCAATAGTGCTGTGGTTTGTCATGGCTTAGAAGCAAGGCTGAGTGTATGAGCAGAAGGGTTTAACATACAAAGTCTTGAATCTCCTTGGAGAATTTATGTCGAAGCTACTGTGGCAACCAAAAATCACACCACAGAATACAAGTACAATGTAGATCCCTAGGGAACATGGGATTACTTGTTGTGTTCTGCACGCCTTAGAGGATGAAGTGCATACAAATCTGTGCACTGTTCTGTAGGTTGTATATTTGTATGCAGTAAATCTTTTCTCACAATTTTACCTTCATGATTTCCTTTACTCTTCAATGTTCTTATCTTTATGGATGATGGTTACTTCTCCTTCTCTCTTTGTCCAGTTTCTGTCAAATTTTGCAGTTTATAACTTTGTTAAAAAAATATTTAACAGTATGTTCTGGCCACATTCATTATAGTTCATGTATCTGTATAATGCAGTCATAATTAATTGCAGTCATAATTAATTGCATAACTTCAGTATGCTTACATGACATTAAAATGGGATATTTAAAGGGGTGTTCCCACAAAGTAATGTCTACTGCACAGGTCGACTCTCTTAGTCCCCAAAGGAACTTAAACATTCGATTACTTGACTGCTTGTACTTTATATTGCAATATTTATGTACTGCAGTATAAGCTCAATTAAACCACCTCCTTTTGCAACCTGTCTCTGAATAGAATATTAACACAATAATGACAGACCTGGAGGCCTTCATTAGGCCTTTTACATAAACAGCAACCAAGCAACTGCAACATTGGGGAGCTGATTATGTGGTGGAAGGGGGTACCTAATGCCTTTTAACAGCTTAAATGCCATGGTTGCATGGTTAGTTGCATCTAATTGTTTAAATGGTAGGGATCTCCAATCCTGACCACTAATGGCAGGTGTGTTGTGGACTCAACGCATCTATTGTGCTTTGTTATATGGTGAAAAAGGTTCATGCTCTTTTTACCGTAATTTTATTGGAATAAAAACCTTTATTTTTAACATCATCCTTAGCCTCAAGAAGAGGTTTATTCCTGAACTGGGAGCTGGGTCCATCTTCTTTCCAGTTCGTCTTCACTAATACAATTGTGAATGATATATTACTTTTATGACTTTGTACCTAAGTTTCTATAATATGGAGGAGAAGCTGCAAAATATTGTAATATGCTCAATCAAAATGTAAATACTTACTTAATGGTATGGTGTTCTAGTAACTACGGTATGTGGTTCTGGCAACCTGGTACCAGGGAAAGACAGCGCCATGGTTCCATGAGGAGCAGCGGCCACTATGCTAAGCTAAGGGATTGGGAATGATGTGTTAGGTGGCATATTACCATGCCCGCATACAACACGTGGTAACCTCCACACCACATAGTAACGCAGTGTGAAAAAGGTGAGACAAGTTTGAAATTTGAGAGAATTTCTGGCCTGTGTGACAAGACAGCACTAGAACAGCATGTAAAATTGAGGACAGCAAAGAGCACTTTAGTTGTCGGGGTTGTGACTTGTACTTATAGTCCCCTTAGTACTGGCTCAAACTGGCTTACGCGGGGGGAATAGGGGAAACCGCCGGTGGGCCCAAAAGCATGGCAAACCTGGAGTTGTTTTTTAACTGCATATACATCATCAGAACAGGTTAAAAAAAAAGGCATAATAAGAGAGAGGCAAAAAGCGAGAGGCATGAACAGTCATTTACAGTAGCTGTAGCCCCTAAAATGAATTGCACTGATGGACCCAGAAACAGCTCAACTAGTGGACTCCTAGAATCAACTCCACCTTTGGGCCCTACGCACCCCAGTCCGACACTTCCTTAGGGTACTTAACCACTAAGGGGCACGATCGCTTGTACCCTTTCCTGTTACAGTAGTAAATTGAAAAACAATGTACTGATATGGCTCTTATATTACATTCTGCTGGGACAGCTAATAGCATCACATGGCTTTCAATACTAACTATATGCTGATGAAACCCAACTTTACATCTCCGGTCCAGATGTTAACACGCTGCTCTCCCGCATCCCAGACTGTCTATTGTCCATATCCATATCCTCCTTCTTTTCTTCTCATTTCCTAAAACTAAATGTGGAGAAAACTGAATTTATCATCTTTCCAACGTCCCACTCTATCTCCCCTCGAGATTTCTTTATCACAGTCAACGGCTCCACTCTCTCACCAGCTCCGCAAGTCGGCTGCCTTGTGATAATCCTGGACTCCTCTCTGTCCTTCAAACCCCACATCCAAGCCATTACCTGTGCCTGTCGCTTACAACAGAACAAAAAAACTCCCAAATCCGCTCATTTCTTAACTTTGATACTACAGAAATGCTTGTCCATGTCCTTGTGATCTCCCGCCTAGACTATTGCAACATCCTTCTCTGTGGCCTCCCATCTAGCACCCTCGCTCCCCCCCAAACCATCCTTAACTCTGCTGCCCGTCTGAGTCACCTCTCTCCTCATTACTGCTCTGCCTCTCCCCTCTGCTAATCCCTACAATGGCTCCCCATCGCCCAGCGAATTCAGTTCAAGTTAGTAACCTTGACCAACAAGGCTCTCCTTAACCTCTCCCCTCCATACATCTCTGCCTTAATCTCTAGATGCCTCTCATCACGCAGGTGTCTATCTTGTGTTGATGATGTGGTTTCCATATTTTTGTTATTTGACAAACTAAAGCAGAATCTGCTGAAACACACACTGCGGGCTTCTATTTTTCTGCGATGGAGGTGGATGTTATAGTTCAAGGGCTGGTGGGGTTTTAGTGCAAGGGCTGCTTTTTGGTCCCAGTCCAGCCCTCGTTGATATGTGCTGTTCAAAAGTGAGTAATCCTCTGTAATGTGTTTGTTCTGTTGGTTAAGGACAAACTGTTGGAAGGCATTGATGAGGCTCTGAGGTCTTATTAAAAATGTTGCTGCTCATCTTTGCCCCATTCCCCAAGGATACAACATTTGCATGGAAGTATTGTTCTGTATATCTAAGCTATAGAACATTAATGACACAGCATTAAAACACAACACTGCATATTGCATGTGCTCAGCAAGAACAGTATTGGATTAAATTGTACACCAAAACAGAGAATTAATAATCTGTGATTAAAGGTTTGGTAACACCAGAGAAGACAAAAACTCATCTATTTGGGACACTTATGAAGCTGGTATAAGCTTTGGACAAGAGCAGCTAAATATGTAGAGGAATATATTATAAATTATAGCGTAGATTTTGTAGATTGAAAAAAAAAAACAAACATGTGTTTGAATGTGCTTAAAATGCACAGTGGTGAATCTTGCTGTAAATCCAGAGTGTTTCTGCAGCAAAATTGGCAACAATAACATTTAATTGTAAATTTCTTGACTTCAATTAGTAGAAGATTGAAGAAATCAGTCAATACTTTTTAGAGGCTAAGCATATTGACTTCAATGAGAAAAATCTGCAACAAACTCCAGCATATTGCAATATAAAAAGACACCCTGTGGAATTAAAGAGAATCTGTCACTCTGAACATGTGATCTGACCTTTTAGCCGCATGTTATAATGCAATAGAAGCTGAGCAAATTGATATATAACTTTATGGCAAATTATTTAGTAGAACTTGTAATCTCTACATTTAAATTTCTTCTTATTCTGCATTAAGGAGTCCAATAGGTGTCTTATCAGTGATTGACAGCTATTTCTGTATGCACACTTATACAGGGAACGCTGTCAATCACTGACCGCCCACTGGACTCCTCAACCCAGAATAAGCAGAAATATGAATGAATAAATTACAAGTACAGGCAGAACCGAATTACATCGTTCCGACTTACATACATCTCCTAGTTACAAATGGAGATTTATGGGGTGTGGCTGACATTCAACACTGAGTCACGCCCCATGATAACCAAGTGGCAGCATGCCACAGCTGCACATGAGATACAGAGCAGTAGCTGAAATCTTCGAAAAAAGGGCACAGACAGTAAAACAAATGTAAAATCTGTTCCCTGCACTATCCAAAACTAGAAAAAAATTGTTTTTGCTGGAGTTACATTTAATAAATCTACCTGTTCCGACTTACATACAAATTCAACTTAAGAACAAACCTACAGTCCCTATTTCGTTTGTAACCCGGGGACTACCTGTACTACTGAATTTTCCCCACAAAACAATAACATGCTGCCAGCAGATCAGATAGCATGTTCAGTGTGACAGGTTCCATTTAAGATCTGCATTGTTGGTGGATTTACATGTGCATTGCATATAGATTTTCGTTCTGCAGTATGTGGGTAAGATTCTCTTAAGTCTTATCCACATTGTTGTTACTGTAATATGCTGCAGGTTTTCTGCACACAAATTCAAAGGGAAATCTACAAGACAAACCTACTCCAAGTAGCGTGGATTTTGTTATGGATTTGCTTTTAGATCAAACAGCTCATTGTTAAAAATAAGAAACCAGTATACCCACCTTTTTCAAAGCTCCAAAGCTGATGCTTACCTTAGCAATGACTTAACAGACATGGTTGTCCCCTGTGACGACTGCATTAGTCATCTGTTAGAATGCCACATCTTTGCTGGCACCTGGTTAACAGAGACAAGCAGTTTACCGGGTTAGTGTTGGCACAAAAGCGGAAATGGATGGACCGGCCCAGACTGCGTTTTGTATTTTAGACAATTATTTGCATGTGGAGAATTGACTGTGGATCTACACTAGATTTTTTGTGGCTTTGATTGTGTATTTTTTTTTCTTTCCTATTGAACTCAGTGTAAAAAAATCTAAAACAAATACATAGTCTGTCCACAATAGAAACTGACATGCTGCAAATTTTACATCACAGGTCAAAATTTAAGTGAAAATTTCCCCTTCTTCTGGTTATTTTTGCTTTGGATTTCACATAATCTCTTTAATGTATCAATTTTCAATTTGTGACTGCATACACAAGCCAATACCCAATGCAAACAAACCGTACTGTTAAAAAACTGTAGAAATGTGCCAAACATTTTTTGCATGCAATTCAAATTGCCAATTTTAGGATTTAACTTTTCATTTCCAACAAACTCTAACCCTAAATACTGTAAACCTCTAAACCTAAAATATCGTGTTTTCTAAGATCACTTTCAGATGGGTGTAATATGGTTGTTTTTTGTGGTTGTAATATCTGGACCCCTAGTAGTTCATCAGAAGTAGACTTAGAGTACCATAACTGATGGTGATAGTACAAATGCAAATAAAGCAACCAGATTATAGCTGTATAAAAGCAACTAGGTACTGATTGTTTTGTGGAACTAGTTGAAAACAATCACTCTCTGATTCATAAAGGGGTGTGATAATGTAAGATGTGCAGGAGGAGATAGATTGTGAGGTGAAGGTCCCACACAGGTAGATACACCTGGTAATGGGATGTCAGGCCTGCTGGGAGGAGTAGTGCACCAGCACAGAAAGAACCTCTCAGCTTGGGATCTGCAGTGTTTTCTTACAGGGGTTCTCAACAGGTTACTCTTGTACCACAATACTTTGTGAAGGTAGACAATGTCACAACAGGGTTTTCACACTTCTATTCTCTTACACAATTGCTTCTCACACAATTCTTTGGACTATTTTTCAGGCCTTTATTCTCCCTTTCTCCCATAGAGCAGTGTAGTGATTCTGCCTAAGGACTAGAGTTGTCACTTGGTAGGCTCCCTGGACTACTCAGGCCTACTTGTCTGCTACCACTCTCTTCTTCTCTCCCGGGATAGTTCCCCAATCTAAGTTCTCTCTTTACTCACTGTTCTCTCCTGTATAGCTGTCCCTGCTTTCTTCCTCTTTTCTCTTCTTTGCTCCTTCTCCTGTGAGCTCCCAGGCAGGCAATATGTCTGTAGCCTGTCCACCTTACTGCTGGATAGTGGGGGAAGGAGGGATAATCCCAAATGCTGAAACAGGATCCTTAAAGGGGTTTTATTGTTACAAAGATCATGTCTCAGATTATGGGGACAGTAAAAATAAGCACTTTTGTAATTGGGTTGCATTACCTCTGTCACTTGGTTTAGCAGATATAAGCATCTCTGTAAAACAGTCTTCTATTTCTGCTGTTGCTGGTCAGAACGCCCCCTGGTCGATTCTCACACCCTAGACACGCCCCCTGCACTGTGATTGGCTGGCTGACATTTCATTCAGCGTGTTGGGATACGCCCCTAGACAGGAAACACCCCGGCCATGCCCCCTGCGCTGTGATTGGCTGCCTGCACACTGTGTGTTTACTCCACTCTGAGCTGTTAAAATCGATAGTGAAACCAAGGGCTGCTGCTCTATGTACATCTCCCAGCTTTAGGGTCAATGTTCTGGGCAATTACTGGCTGTTTAAGGGGCTTTTGCCAAGAGGTTGATTAACCTCCTCACAGTTCCAGTCCTTAAGCTGCTACTTGGAAAAGAAGGCGTTCTGTTCCTCAGATCGAAAGCAAGCCCCGCTCTCTTATTATGTCATCACTATAGTGTATAACATAAGGATTCAACACTGCATCTGTATAAGCTGCTTATATAGTGCAGTGCTTAGGTGATTAACCCTGCAAGACAGAGGTTCGGAGTTCAAGCCCCATCAGTAGTTTTTTTTTTTTCCATAAAATTTGTACACATATGTAAAGATATGAAAATATATGTGTAGACATCTATAATTTTATTCATATACACACACAAAGCTCCCCTATATAGTGTCCTATCCTTGCAGTCACACCAAGCACTTCCAACATACGTAATACAATGCATATATTCTGGGGGATGAGGCATGATATAGGGGAGCCCTGTATATATCATTATAGAGATTGACATATATATTTTAGGTCTCTCGACATATGTGTAGAATTTAGGGGGGAAAAAAAAATATATATCCTGTGAGGGACTAGAACTCCAAACCCCTTTGTTGTAAAAGCAATAGGCTATCACTGCTGCTCTAACGCTGCACCAACAGCCCAAGTTAGTTACAAGCTGAGCAGGGCCTTCTCTCATAGCTGATTTGCTTTTCCCCCCATTGTTTTCACTCACATGTCACTGACAGGAAGCAGAGATCTTTACTTGAAGCTGACATTTGTATTTGAGTAAAGATCTCTGCCTGTTGTCAGTACAATTTGGATGAAAACCACTAGAAGTAACAGCTGCTGGTTTTTCAGTTGTGTGTAAACTAAGACATATGACAGGTGCTTGCTGGAGTTTGGAGCCTCAAGGCTGCAGACATAAGCAGGCAGGGCTACAGAGCTGCTATATCCAGACAACCTTCTGCATCCCCTGCTTTAAACAAAATGATGATGTCACAGTTCTTTAGTGGGGAGGAGCACGCCTCCCGGGAGGAGGACACGCCTGCTGACAGGAGAGACATGCCCCTGGATTTCAAAATCAAACTGAAGAAAATTGCTGAACAGCACGAGCACTCAACGATAAAAACCCCTTTAAAGGTGTTTAGCCATGAAGGCATTTTATTCCTGGTTTGTCCTTCTTAAAACCCCCTTAACGACCGCCGCACCGTCTTTTGACGGGGGCCGGTGGGGGTCGTTCGTCTGCAGCGACGTCTTTTGACGCGCGCAGACATCGGGGTTTGCGGCGCCCGGGGCGCCGCGTGCGCGGGGATGGGGCTGAACTACACAGCCCATCCCAACATGCCCTGCGGGCATCGGGAAGCGGGGAAACCTCCGAACCCGATGCTTTTAACCCTTTGATTGCGGCGGGCGTTACCCCCACGCAATCAAGGGGATCCCCTGTTCTTCGGGTGTTGAACGCCCCCCCACCCACAGAGCTCAGGACCCGGTGCACAGTCGCTCGGGGGACCTAGCGTGGCCCCAGAGTTTTCTGGGGTGAACCAGTGATTAGGCGCACTGTGGCTGTCCTAATCACTGCCTGTGCAGACTGACACAGATTGCATGTATTAGCATTTTAAAAATATGCTAAACTTTGCTAAGTGTAAAAAAAAATTAAAAAAAAATTTTTTAAACAGTTCCCTTCATGGGGCAAAAAAAAAGTAAAAAAAACCATAAAAAGTTAAAAAAAAAAAAAAGAAAATAAATAAAAAAATAAAAATAAATATTTAATAAAAAAAATTGAATAAATTACACCCCAAAAAAACCTACCATAATTTTTTATCCCCACCGTAAAACCTGTAGAATTAATTAACAAGTTATTAAGTGTAAATGTGAATGGTGTAAAAAAAAAAAAAAAAAAACAAAAAAAAAAATTTTGTAAAAAAAAAAAAAAAAATACTGAAAATTATTTATAAGTGTATTTTAAACTATTCCTTTTAAAAAAGACAATTTTGTCTCGAAAAAAACGGGGGCCTCACCCAATCTGCGTCATTGAAAAAAAAAAAAAAGTTAAAACCCTGTTTTAAACGAAGGGAAACCCAAAAAACAAAAAAAATGTTTTTGGTCATTAATTTTTTTCCCAAAGGCGTTGGGCTTAAGGGGTTAAGTGTGTTTAAAAGGGGGGTTGGTATGAAATTTTTTTTGAACGTAATTTTATGTTACAGAGCAGGCTTGACATCACCATCCCCACAATATGCTCCATCTAAATCAAAAAAAAGTTGTTTAGCCCCGTTGAAACTGGGGAGTGCTACAATGCAAATAGAGTGGTTTTGCCCTTCTGCCTTTTCCCCTATAGGGGGCCTAATTCAAAAAACCCGTAGGAACCAAAGGTTTGGGGTTTTTTTTTGTCCCCAATGCAACAAACCTATTGAGGTTTTTTTTATTCTTTTTTTCAAATTTTCACTCTTTGACTAATTTCCCCAAGGAGTAAAAAGGGAATTTTTAGAAGGGCTGCACCTGGGGGTTTAACCCCTCGCCCCAGCCCTGAGTGAGAGTGTGTAATTAAATAAGCAGGGGAAAAAGGGCGACAGTAGCTGCCTGAAGGAGAGGTGGGTCGGTTTGGGGTTTTTTCCAGGGCGTTGTGATCGGGACTTTTTTGGACTTATTTTATAAACTATTAAAGTGCCCCTTATGGAAGCGGGTCGCAACCCAAAGGGGTTCAGTACAGTGCGGGGTTTCAGTACTTGAAACACCCCAAAACATAGTCAGGAAGAAACCAAAGGGTCGATGCACTTTCGAGCGGGGCCCATTTAGGCAGCGGGGCAGGAACGTCAAAAAAAAAAGCCAAAGGTCGGGCACAGCGAAATCAGAAAAAGCAGCAAAAACAGGAAAACTAGCAAATTTACCGCAGAACACAATAACTCCCCCAGGGGGAAAGCAAGAGGTTTGGGCCCTTTTAAATAAAGTCCAATTTTAAACTGGTGGAGAACCCCAGGAACCAGGACCAGAGCTGGGGAAAAACAGGGAACAGGCAAGGTTTCAGCACGGGAGCTGTCCAAAACCACTAAGGGCCACATTATGAAAACTTTAGGTCAAAAACTCTCTTTTTCCCCCAATTACAACCAATCAGAGCACCCTCCTTTTAATAGTGCTCTGGAAAATAAAGGGGGACTCTGATGGTTTGCTATGGGCAACAAAGGAGTTTTAGACCTAGACAGTTTTATAATTCCCTAAAACCTCATAGAAGACTGTGGCTTGAGATGCAGTAGTCCTGGAGTTCAAGTCCTGGCAAGGGCTCAGGAGCTGTCATCACTGGTTGTATTTGCTGGAGATGAAATATACACAATGGATCAATAAGAGAGCAGCTAATACAAAATTTATACAGAATTTTTAACAATGATGAATGGTGAAAATGTTTATTATCTTATTTGCAAGCTTCCCACATCAACTTCACTTGTTGGCAAAACCCCTTTAAAACAAACTACTTTACAAACACTGAACTCAACAGAACTGACTACAACAGAGCAGACTATTTTGTGTGGATCTGCAGCCCTTCCCTTCTCCTCCACACTGATCGGCTGCAGGCCTTCTCCACTCTGTGGTGCTCAAAATACCCCTGCTCATTAAAAAATGCTCAGTCATCTAAACCTTTTCTATACCATATATACATAATGTACATATAATATAAAACACACACAATACATATTACATACATACTGTACAATATGTTTTACGCCATCCCCAAAAAACTGCAAAAGATTTTTATTACCCTTACAGTTTTTTTTTTACCCTTGGGTTATCAAGCCAATCAGGTACAGCTAGTGGGTGGTATCTCCTTCTCCTCTCCTTGCATCCTGCCAGCATAACCAATGACCCACTGAACTCTCTATACCGGCTAAAGTGAGAGCTGCAAATAAATGCAGAAACTTCAACCTGCTCTAGTTTGGGCTTAATCACTGCTACAGATGTTATTCAGTTGTTTTAAAACCCAAAATATTTTTTGAGTTGGTTTTTAATATTCTTTGTATTTTAATTTTAATTTGGTTTTGGTAAATAATCTTTAATTTCAGCCCCACTTTAATTTTTTTTCTTTAGAAGTATACGGGACCCTAATGATGAGCGCCACCCCCTGATCCCCCTGGGACAGGGGGTGCAAACCCTTTGGCACGCGGCCCAGGAGCAGGGCCACCCTGCTGGCAAGCATGCCAGGTACCCCTGCCTTCTGCTCTGTGACCCGGACACCGCCCGGGAGGGCTCGGCTCCCGGATCACAGTGTGGGCCCGGGGGCTTCGGCACCCCCGGGTCAACACAGCACGAACGGGACCGCCGGGGACCCTCAGCGTTGGGTGCGTGGTGCCCAGCCGCCAGTGGCAGCAAACCATGTAATTAGTCACCCGGCCACTCCTGCCTCGGGCACGGCCGAAAGGGCTGTGGCCCGAGGAGCGCCAGGGGACGTTCCCCGGAGGAAGAAGAACGACAGAAGAGGAGCGCGGGCCCCGGGACGGAGTAAGGTGATTATAGGTTGTTTTTTTACTTCTGAATATATATACTGTTTTTGGGGAGCCTATCTATATACGGCTGGGGGAGAGTGCGGCATAACGGGCTGGGGGAGAGCTGGCTATATACAGGCGGGGGGAGAGTGGGTAATTAAGGCGGGGGGGGAGCATGCTAATACAGGGGGGGAACCCTTGGCTAATACAGGCGGGGGAAAGGTGCAGGTTTCAGATGGGGGGGGAGTGAGGCTAAACGGGCGGGGGAGGGCAGGCTAATACGGGCTGGGGGGGGTCAGGGTAAACAGGCGGGGGGGAATTTTGGCAAGGGGGAAAAAGGGCTGGGGGAGAGTGCAGGCTATATACGGGGTGGGGGAGAGTGCAGGTTTAAAACAGGCTGGGGAGAGGCAAGCTATATACAGGCGGGGAGAGTGCGGGTAAAACGGGGGGGGGAATGCAGGTAAAAAAAGGGGGGAGAGTGCAGGTAATACAGGCGGGGGGAGAGGGGGGCTATTACAGGCGGGGGGAAGCCGGCCTTAAACAGGGGGGGGAGAGGGCAGGAAATATACGGGCTGGGGAGAGGCAGCATTAAAAGGCGGGGGGGAAGCTGGCTAAAAAAGGCGGGGGAAGGTTTGGCTAAATATACGGGCTGGGGGGGACTGAATACAGTGGGGGGAGAGCGGCTATATACAGCGGGGGAGAGGGGAAAGTATATAACTTGGGGTGAGGCAAAAAACCGGGCTGGGGGAGAGGCAGGCTATATACAGGTGGGGAGGTGCAGGCTATATACGGCGGGGGGGGATCGGAATATACAGGCGGGGGAGAGGAGCAATAACGCTGGGGGGAGAGGCAGGCTAAATAAACAGGCGGGGGGGGCAGGCTAATACAGGCTGGGGGAAGTGGCTATATACAGGTGGGGGGGAAAAGGGGGGCCGGCAAATAAGGCGGGGATAAAGGTTTTATATACAGGCGGGGGGAGAGCGGCTATATACAGGCTGGGGGGGGCAGGCTATTACGGCGGGGAACCGGCTATACAGGCGGGGGGAGAGCCGGCTATAAAACAGGCTGGAGGGGGGGGGGGCAGATATACAGGGGGGGAGCTGGCTATATAAGGCTGGGGGGACTGGCTATTCAGGGGGGGGGGCCAGGCTATAACGGGCTGGGGGGGCTGGCTAAAATACAGCTGGGGGACGGCTATAACGGGCTGGGGGGGAGTGGGGGGCTATATACAGGCGGGGAGAACCGGCATAATACAGGGGGGGGGGGACCGGGCTATAAAACCGGCGGGGGAGAGCGGCTATATACAGGCTGGGGGGGGGCCAGGTAATACGGGGCGGGAGAGCTGGTATATAAGGCTGGGGGGCGGGCAAAAACAGGTGGGGAGAGGGGGCAAAATACGCTGGGGGAGCTGGCTAAATCTGGGGAGAGGGCTATATACGGTGGGGAAGCTGGCAATAACTGTTTGGGGAAAGATTTTAACTGTATACTGGTGGTGGGGGGCTATCTGATACGGCTGGTGGGGAGACTATCTTTTTAAATGGTGGTGGGGAAGCTATTGTTACTACTACGGGAGAGCTATCTGTAACGGTTGGGTGGGGAAAAGTTATCTATAACTGGCGGGGGGAATTTATCTATAAACTGGCTGGTGGGGAGAGTTATCTATAAACAGGCAGGGGGGAGGTTTCTTAATACGGCGGGGGGGGGTTACTATATACAGGCGGGGGGGACGGCTTAACTGCTGGGGGAGAGCTATTAATACTGGCTGGTGGGGAAGTTATCAATAACTATGGTGGGGAAGTTATCAAAATACGGCTGGGGGGAGGTATCTATATACTGGCTGGTGGGGAGAGTTTCTGTAAAATGGCTGGTGGGGAGAGTTACTATATACGGGGGGGGGGGAGCTGGCTATATACTGCTGTGGGGAGAGCTAACTATATACTGGCTGGTGGGGAGAGTTATCTATATACAGGCTGGGGGGAGCTGGCTATATACTGCTGTGGGGAGAGCTATCTATATACTGGCTGGTGGGGAGAGATCTATATACTGGCTGGTGGGGAGAGTTATCTATATACTGGCTGGTGGGGAGAGTTATCTATATACTGGCTGGTGGGGAGAGTTATCTGTATACTGGCTGGTGGGGAGAGTTATCTATATACAGGCTGGGGGGAGCTGGCTATATACTGCTGTGGGGAGAGCTATCTATATACTGGCTGGTGGGGAGAGTTATCTATATACAGGCTGGGGGGAGCTGGCTATATACTGCTGTGGGGAGAGCTATCTATATACTGGCTGGTGGGGAGAGAGCTAAATACTGGCTGGTGGGGAGAGTTATCTATATACTGGCTGGTGGGGAGAGCTGTCTGTATACTGGCTGGTGGGGAGAGTTGTCTGTATACTGGCTGGTGGGGAGAGCTGTCTGTTTACTGGCTGGTGGGGAGAGTTGTCTGTATACTGGCTGGTGGGGAGAGCTGTCTGTTTACTGGCTGGTGGGGAGAGCTATCTATCTGTATACTGGCTGGTGGAGAGAGCTATCTATCTGTATACTGGCTGGTGGGGAGAGCTATCTATCTGTATACTGGCTGGTGGGGAGAGCTATCTGTCTGTATATTGCCTGTGGGGAGCTATCTGCCTGTATACTGCCTGTGAGGAGCTAACTGTCTGTACACTGCCTGTGGGGAGCTGTCTCAAAAAGGTTCGCCATCACTGCCCAAGGAGGTCAAGAGGTTCAAAAGCTAATTTGGACACACTGTATTTAGGGTTTTCCAAAAGGTGGCGTGTCCTTTGAATTACTGCAGATACTGTAGGTCTCTTGTTTGTCTAATTCCTAGCACACTGTAACAAGGCCAACCTGACAGCTGTGGTAAGTCTGCTGGGTTGCTTTAGATTTGTTGTAGGGGAACGCCAAGTAGTGGATTCTAAATGGTCACCTGTTTTGCTCCCTTTAACGCCTACAAAAGGTGTAATATCTGGGGTAGTAAGGCGTTACAACATAATTGGGGTAATTTAAAGACTTTATCAGAGGTCAGTAAAAGACTCAGATTAATATACAACAATAGTTAGTTCCTTATTCCTTCTCTAGCCTGTAGTGAGGAAATGGTGGCTTGATGTGTTGGTGGAAAATTTTTGTGGAACGGGAATCTCTTTCTCCGTCAAAATGTCGATTCTATATGTCTTCTTCCCCCTACTTCTTCTGCCTGGTATCCATACTGCCTGGTCTTATCTTGCCCCAGCTGTTTTTGATAACTGATCTCTTGCTGTCTGAAACCCTAGGCTGTGGCCTGCTTACACACTCTCATTATGCAAAACTCACCTACCCCACACCCCTTTCCCCGGGGTTCTTGTCTCTTTTTCTTTTCCTCCTAATACTTTCACTATCTGCATGGCGGGCTGCTGGTCCCAACTCTACACTCTACACCACCGCTTGCGGTGGTCCCGTGGATCCACTACCGCGTCCGTGACAGTAAGATCCGGGCCAGGATCCTGCCCAGGTACCCCCCCCGGCAATGGGAACTCAAGCTACGTTTCCAGCGGGGTTTCAGCAGATTGCCCCAACAAGTCAAACACGAACCACTCACCCCCATTTTGCAGCAGTTCTTGGCTAATCGACGCGCCATGCCACCTTGCCTACGCCTCCATCACTTTTTTGCCCAGAACAGGGGGGCCCCAAACCCCAATAGCGTTGCCACCTTTTTCGGGGGATCTTAAGCTGTGTCGGGGGGTTTTATTTTCAGTGCACAGCACTTGAGTAATGGAGGCCCAGGGGCCCCCCTGAGCATTTCGAAAGGTGGGATTCGTGTCATTTGCTTACGGGGGGGCCTTGGCTTGGGCTACCCCCCCATGGGACAGGGCGATCCGTTGACTGCAGACCTGCAGTCCTTCCTCTCAGAATTCCACAGTGTCTTTGTGGAGCCAGCGCGGGCATCTTCTGCGGAGACGGCACTTTTGAACCTGCACCAGGGCGAATCCTCGGTCGGAGACTATGCGGTATAGTTTCGAACCCTGGCGTCAGAGCTATCCTGGAATGATGCCACCCTGTGCGCCACCTTTAAGAAAGGCCTTTCCAGCAGGGTTAAGGATGCCCTTGCAGCAAGATATCTGCCATCTTCCTTAAGTGAATTAATCCACCTGGCCACCCGCATAGACGTATGCTTTGCCGAGAGGCAAGAGGAGCTTTGCCAAGAACGTGACCTGAGGCGACCCCGCCATCTGCCACGCCTGGTCCCGGTGTTCCAGAGGCCTCCACTGCCGCTTCCTCTATCGTCTGGGGAAGAGCCCATGCAGGTGGATCAGGCCCGCATATCTGAGCAGGGGTTTTCCCATCGGTGTGCTGAAAAGCTGTGCTTGTACTGCGCCAGCCCAGATCACTTTCGTAGAGGCTGTCTGCTTCGTCCCCAACATCCGGGAAACGCCCGCACCCAGGCCATGTTGGAGAGACCTCCCTCGGTGAAAACTCACCCTCTCCACGCCTTACTATGCCTGTGGAAGATCAGGGACTGACTCGGGACTTGTATTCCAGGCTCCTGCTTTCCTGAACTCCGGTTCCGCCGGGAATTTCATCCATGCCGCCCTGGTGTCCCGGTATCAGCTTCCAGTGGTTGGCCTGGAGAAGCCATTGGTGATATCCTCAGTCACAGGGGAGCTCCTTGGAGATGCCATTCAGTACAGGACTAAGCCGGTGACCCTCCACGTGGGCGTCTTGCACAAGGAAAAGATCTCCTTCTATGTGCTGCCTCGGTCTTCCTCGGCAATCCTGTTGGGGCTTCCGTGGCTGCAGCGCCATGCCCCTACACTCAATTGGAAGAGAGGCGAGGTCGTGCGTTGGGGTCCTGATTGCCGGAATCTTTGCTTGGTGGCACCACGCCCGGTGCGCTCTGCTTCTTCCCAACCGTCCTCCAAGTCTCTGCCAGGTCTGCTCACGGAATACCGGGATTATGCGGATGTCTTCTCTGAGAAGCAGGCGGAGACCATTCCGCCTCATCGCCCCTACGACTGCCCGATTGACCTACTGCCGGGAACCAGTCGTCCCAGTGGCAGGGTCTACCCTCTGTCAGTGCCGGAAACCCAAGCCACGTCAACCTACATTAGGGAAAACCTCTAGAAGGGGTTTATACGCAAGTCCTCCTCTCCAGTTGAGGCAGGATTCTTCTTTGTGGAAAAGAAAGATGGTTCCCTGCGGCCTTGTATCGATTATCGAGGACTTAATAAAATCACTGTGAAGGACCGATATCCTTTGCCGTTGATCACAGAACTGTTTGACCGGCTTCGTGGAGTGAAGATTTTCTCCAATTTGGACCTGCGAGGGGCATACAACCTCATCCGCATCAGAGAGGGGGATGAGTGGAAGACTGCTTTTAACACACGGGATGATCACTTCGAATACTTCGTCATGCCCTTCGGTCTGTGCAACTCCCCAGCAGTCTTCCAAGAATTCGTGAATGATATATTCCGGGGTTTCGTCTACACTTGTGTCATGGTCTACCTGGACGACATTTTGGTATTCTCCGCTAATTTGGAGACTCATCGCTTCCATGTCCGCCTGGTGCTGTAGTGACTACGTGCCAACCTCCTCTATGCCAAATTAGAGAAATGTCTTTTCCACCAGACCAGTCTCCCGTTCCTTGGTTACATCATCTCGGACCGAGGAATACAGATGGATCCTGAGAAGCTGTCGGCCATTTATTATCAGCAATTCATTCCGCATTACTCTACGTTGGTGGCACCTATTATCGCACTTACTAAGAAAAACACCAACCCTAGGCAGTGGCCGCCAGAGGCCGAAAAGGCATTTGTTCAACTAAAGGCAGCATTCGCCTTCGCGCCTGTCTTGACCAGACCTGATACTGAGAAGCCATTCTTTCTGGAACTGGACGCCTCTTCGGTCGGGGCAGGCGCAATTCTCACGCAGAAGGGACCTAAGGGCAAGATGGTCACCTGTGGCTTCTTCTCCAAGACTTTCTTCCCAGCGGAGAAGAATTACACCATCGGGTAATACTCACCCGATACTCACCCGGCCGCACTCCTGTCTGTCCGCATCCTCCTGCTGCCTGGCGCGCATCCCCTCTGTGAAATTTAAAGGGCCAGCTCGCCGGTAATTGGCTCATTACCAGGCGCTGCCTCTATATTACCATCAAAGCCGACTCCCCGCCGGATCTTTAGTGCCCTGTTACCTACTGAAAAAGCGTTTATTCCAGTCTTGTTTATAGTCCTTTTACCGAACCTTCTTGCCTACGTCCTACGACCACGAACCTTTGCCGCCTGTCCTGACCTTATAGCCAGTCCCCAACTACGAGTCTGCCTTATGATTTTGTACCACGCTAAACGTTGGCTGCCACCGCAAGCAAGTCACGTCAGGGGTAGCGACCTGGTAGACTCCCACCGCAGCAAGTCCCTCCTGCTTTGCGGCGGGCTCTGGTGAAAATTGGGACCTACTTAGACTCTGCTCCCTGGCGTGGCTTGCAGCATCGCTTGCGGTGGTCCAGTGGATCCACTACCGCGTCCGTGACAACAGGCATCTGGGTTGAGTGGAAAGCCCTCCCCATAAATTGCTACCCCTAGTGCAGAACTGATAGCAACAGCTAACTAAAGCAGGCACAACACTGTAGAGACAGAAAAAGTAGTTGTACAGGCAGGCAGAGCTTGGTTATCACTGTTAATAGGTTTGGCTGGCAGTAGACGAAGAGACTGGACACAATATGAGCCAGATCAAAACCTTGGTGATAAAATCTGAATAAAATCTAGCCTAAGTAACCTATTCCTCAGAAAATAGATAGAGTGGGAGTACCCCTTTAAATATTTTCTTTGTGTGTGGCATCACTGGGGAAAGCTAAATCATGGTGGTCCATTGCCCTTTAAATGCACAAGAGCCACCACATGCTCCAGTGAGAGAGGTGGACAATGCCAGCAACGAGAAGACGACTGCCAGCAGGAAACCAAGAGCGCTCGCTGCATGTGGCAGTGAATTAGCCACTACTGAATGACACATTCCTGTAGGATGATATACAGGAACCTCATTCTTAGAAAAAATATATATAAATAAGTCCGCTCACCTCTTAAACATAATGCTCGCGTGTAGGATAGAGCTGGTTGTAGCCACCGCCCAGTGGTTCACAGACATGCAGAAAGAATGCAGGAAACCGCTTTCAATATCCACCGCTGATGAGTTTAAAAAAATCTTGATGCTTTTTTAATTCTTCATTAAAAAATACAAGTATAGACAAGCCAATGAAACACCCATGCATTGGAGGAGCGTATACTAATGACGGCTTATGGGAAAAACAGCTGACGCGTTTTGAAAGAAACCTTTCTTAGTCGTAGCTAAAGGGCTAAGAAAGGTTTCTTTCGAAACGGTCAGCTGTTTTTCCCATAAGCCGTCATTAGTATACCTCCTCCTTGCATGGGTGTTTCATTGGCTTGTCTATACTTGTATTTTTTAATGAAGAATTAATAAAGCATCAAGATTTTTTAAACTCATCAGCGGTGGATATTGTAGCGGTTTCCTGCATTCTTTCGGAACCTCATTCTTAGTTACATTGACTTAAACAGGAGATGACTGTGCCAAAAGCAATGGTGGGTTAGCTCTTAATGTTCTAGGTATTCTCTTCGCTGTTGGTTGCAACATGGATATACAGTAGCTAAAAATATAGCAGGGCACATAGAAACATCAATTAACATTTCTTAAAGGCTTTTGCACACATTACTTCTGTAAATGGGCAACTGTGAGCTAGTTTTGCTTGACCTTCTCGTAGAAGGGAATAATCAGGGTTCAACTGACCATGAAACAACTAAATGTAAGGTCCTGTTCTGTTTGACTTTTTCATAATGAGGTAATTACCGCAGGCAATAAACCTAAAATGATTCTTTAACAGTTTAGCTAAATATTAGTCAATATTAATAAAGAATTCTCTAATACAGGAATGAGCAGAGTGCATTTAATGCAGGTAAATGTGCTCATAAAATGATGGCATCTCCTACAAGGTCAAATGTATTTTTGTAAATAAAAAAATTTTGTCCCCTTATTTTTTTTTTTTTCCTGAATAATATTCTCTTCAATTCTGTGTATGTGCCATAAATTTTGTTTGCTTTTTTGTGTGTCTGTCCTTAATTACAGGGAGAGAAGCTGAGCTCTGTGACATATAGTTTTATTGAATTTGAAGCCGGAGTGAAAAGTAAAGAAAATACTGATAGTACTCCTTAGGAGACAGTGAAAGTACTGCCTGCCTCACACACATGCAATGATTGACAACTTTTCCTGTATCAGTGTGTGCGGAGCAAGTTGTAATCAAAGTTGAGGTGGGTGAGCGGAAATTAAATTTTTTTTCTCTACTTTTTACTCTGAAATTCTGCTTCAAATCAAGTAAACCTATGTATCACAGAGCGCAGCTCCTCTCCCTCTATCATATCCCACTCTCAGATGGGGGGCATAAACCACCTGACGGGTTCCCTTTAGGTAATAGTTAGAGTTTGTCTACTGCTATAGTTTCAATGTAGGATTTAGTGAATTTTTCTGGTGCTGTACTATGTTTGTCAAGAGCATATACAAGGGAGCTACATGGTTAAAACTGCATCCTTGTGTCCATTTTAGCTATATCTATGTACTCAGAAGACACAAATAGTCGTGTGAGAGACAGGGAGAACCCCAGCCCCCTCCCTTGCAATACGCTCGCAGACAGCGGGCACTCGGCCCTGCGAAAGGGACACTCGTGCAGGCGGGTGCAATGTTTTGAACTATTCCCCTGGCATTGTACTACTCTCACTGTACCAGTCTGTAGCCTTAACTGCTCCAATTATCATAGGACTGGGCTTAGCTGAGCATACTTTTTTAAACTAAGGGGGTACTTTACCTTTGTGGGGCATCGTCATTGTGTAGGTGCAGTAAGGGAGCATAATTACTGTGAAGACGACACAAAAAGGAAGCTATTATTGTGGGGGGAGACCCTGTTCAAAAAAAAATTCCCATATAGTTTTTGCACGGTATGTTACTATGGTAGTAAAAAGCACAAAATCTGCAAGTTATTTAGCCCCATGCATGCGGATGAATGTTAAATCTCTGAAAAGAAATGACCTGTGGTACTTTAAAAAAAACCACAGCATTTCAGTTTTGCTGCTTAAAGTGCAGTTTAGTTTTTGTTAAATTTAAATTTGTTTCCCCCAAAATCACTTAGGAGGGAATGTTTGAACAGGGTGCACCTTTTTTTTTTGCCATGCTTTGGCCTTAAAAAACTGTGACCCACTTTCTATAGATGTATGGCCCATGTACATCAAAACTTGGTAAAAAATTTCTGTACCAGACAAAACATTTTTAAATACACTAAAATGCAGTGGTGGGGGGGGTGTGTATACCGAGGGGTACAATGCCCCAAAAAATGCACCAAGTTTGGTGCAAAACTGTGGTAAAATCCACAAATATGTCGATTGTCACTTTAAAACAGAGGTAAAACGGGCAGGTTTATAACATGTCCCTTTTAATGATTCACGTTCAGTGCAAGTTGAACATAAAAGATGCATGATGATCCTGTTGCCATTTATACTGTGGGGGAACTGGCTGTGATGACTGCAGACTCATGCTGTAAGGTTTGGGAAAGGAAAAAACTTGATCCCGGACGCTTAAGGGGTTTTTAATTTCATTAAATGGTCTTCGAAAAGGGGCAGTGAAAACAAGCAACTTTTCAATTGGATGTATTAGCAAAGCGTCTTGTATTCACGTATTCCCTTTTCTTGTTTTTTGTTTAATGATATCCAGTCCTGGTCGAATCCCCCCGGATCCCTCCCCCTTGCATTTACTAGTGAGAGTCATTTACATTCTGTCAGCCCCGGGCGAATTCCGGAGCTGTTCTCTCACTCAGAGTAAGGGACCATCACTTTTTACTTTTACAGGCGAAGAAAAAGAATTCAGAAGGGTTACACAATCAGGAAACAGCACAATTGTGTGTCGATCCTGTGATCGAGTTTGGGGGCCCTGCATTTTCTCCTCCCCACCCCCGCAGAAACGACGCAAAAAGAATCTATAATAAAAAAAATAACAGTTTTGTCCCGGGCCCCAACTCTCTGCATAGAAGTGAATCTGTGCTGTTCATAGAGATCTCCAGCTGGGGGAGGAGAAAAAAGTTCAGTTGGGTCAGTTAGATTGAAAGCAGCCTGGGTATGTATACACTCTTTCAAAATAAGACGAGGGGAGCACGTGACTGTGGGGCTCAGAGAGGGGGATGGGGGGGGGGGGAGTCTCGGGGCCGCTGCACGTGAAGGGGGGGATGATGTCACCGCTGGAAGGGGAAGAAATGCCCCTGCATTTCCCGGTTAGGTGAGAGCTGTGGAATCAGCCGGGAAATAAGGAAGCGATACTCCCTTTTAAATTTCCCTTTGATGATGTGGTCAAAAGTGACTGTGTTATCTAGGGTTTTTTGACAGAGGGGGAAGACTGCATCCCTCATCATTTCCACCTGCAAAATCAGTTGTGGGCTTTGTGTTTTTATGGCAGTAGAAATAAAAAAAGGTTTTAAAAGTGACAGTTTTACACTGACAGGTAGTAATGCTTTGGTATACTGAGAATCTGACTGATCAAAAAAAAATAATTTGTAAAGTCCCTTTTTGGGAATAACATATAAATAAAAAATAAAGTTACATTTTAGAAAAAGAAGCACCGTAAAAAAAAAATGACCCTACTTTTTTTTAGTAAAATAGATTTTATTTTGAAAAAGTGTTAAAAGAAAAAAAAAAAGATCAAATGGGATTATGAGATTTTAAAAACCCCAAAAAATAAAATAAAAATACAATTTAAAAGTATAAAAGCCCCCAAATTTTTTTATATTTTGAACATAAAAAAAAATTGGGTGGATAAAAATGGCAAATAAAAAAAAAAAATTTTTTTTAAAAGTGCAAGAGCAATAAAACTAAGCATAGATTTGGGATCTATAACATACCATCCCCCGATCACATTATTTATTTTGTATGGTGAATTTCTCCCAAAAAAAGTTAATAAATGTTAACCCAAAAAGTTGTATGGACCCCAAAAGATGAATTGAAAAATGCAACTACAAAAGACAAGTGTCATACAACTAATTTGCCAGAAAAAAGTTGAGTTTTAAAAATAAAATGGAAAAGAAGAAAACTGCAATAAAAAAATAATGTTGCCAGATTTTGTTTGGGGATTACCTGCAAATGTG
>JAODAL010046431.1:0-30922 GCA_025379985.1 Phyllomedusa bahiana | reverse complement strand
TGATCCCCCCCTTTTTAGCCGTGATGCCCCCTGTACCAGTGATTCCCCCCTGTGCCAGTGTCCCCCCTGTAGCCGTGATGCCCCCTGAAAGCCGTGAGCCCCTCTTATAGCCAGTGATGCCCCCCCTGTAGCCAGTGATGCCCCTCTTATAGCCAGTGAGGCCCCCTGTAGCCAGTGATCCCCCCCCGGTAGCCAGTAGATGCCCCTCTTATAGCCAGTGATGCCCCCCATGTAGCCAGTGATGTACCCCTGTAGCCATTGATGTCCCCCTGTAGCCAGTGATGCCCCTCTTATAGCCAGTGATGCCCCCTGTAGCCAGTGATGCCCCTCTTATAGCCAGTGATGCCCTGTAGCCAGTGATGCCCACCGTGTAGCCAGTGATGACCCCCATTGTAGCCAGTGATACCCCCATTGTAGCCAGTGGATGCCCCCTGAAAGCCAGTGATGACCCCCATTGTAGCCAGTGATGCCCCCTGTAGCCAGTGATAAACCCCCAATTGTAGCCAATGATACCCCCATTGCAACCAGTGATGCCCCTGTAGCCAGTGATGCCCCCCATTGTAGCCATTGATGCCCCCTGTAGCCAGTGATGCCCCCTGTAGCCTGTGATGCCCTCCCTGTAGCCAGTGATGCCCCTCCTGTAGCCAGTGATGCCCCCTGTAGCCAGTGATGCCCCCCCCTGTAGCCAGTGATGCCACCTGTAGCCAGTGATGACCACCATTGTAGCCAGTGATGACCCCCATTGTAGCCAGTGATGCCCCCTGTAGCCAGTGAGACCCCATTGTAGCCAGTGATGCCCCCCCTTTTAGCCAGTGTGTCCCCCTATAGCCAGTGATGCCCCCATTGTAGCCAGTGATGCCCCCTGTAGCCAGTAGATGCCCCTTTGTCGCCAGTGATGCCCCCTGTAGCCAGTGAATGCCCCCTGTAGCCAGTGATGCCCCCATTGTAGCCAGTGATGACCCCCATTGTAGCCAGTAGATGCCCCCCCTGTAACTATAAAATAACAAAAAATTACTCACCAGACCTCGGTCCACGCGTCCAGCTCCGGGAGCTGCTGAGCGGTGTAAGCAGCGTGACGTCATCACGCTGCTTACGCTGCACGCAGCTCCCAGGGATCTCCTCGGCGGCAGAGCTGCCTCTGCCGCCGAAGGGACGCAGCGTCACAGGGGGCGCGGTGAAAGCTGTGCGCCCCTTGCAATGCTGATACAGGGGAGAAGTCAGGACGGGAACGATCCGTCCCGCTCCTCCCCTGTACTGGCAGCTGCTGGCTCTGTGCGCAGAGTCAGGGGCGCTCTTCCGGGCGCCCCCCCAGCCCGCCCCCAGGGACCGCCCTGATAGGAGTGCAGGGTAGGCTAGACAGGTTCTGGTAGTTAGGGACTCTATTAATAGGGGAACAGACAGGGCAATCTTTTGCAAAGATCAGGATCATCGAACAGTATGCTGTTTACCTGGAGCCCGAGTTCGACATATCATAGATTGGGTTGACAAATTACTGGGTGGGGCTGGTGAGAATCCAGCTTGCATTATCTTGCATACTTTATGTGTGCAGGGAGGGTGTGTAGGGTGTGTAGTAATAGTTAAAAAGGACAGGGTTAAAAAAAATGAAAACCAAAAAGTCTCAATTGCATGTTGACCAATACCAGGAGTCTGACCAATAAAATGAATGAACTAGAATAATTTATTGCTGAAGATAAACATGACATAGCAGGGATAACAGAGACATGGCTGGATGAGACCTATGAGTAGGCGGTTAACTTACAGGTTACAGTTTATGTAAGAGAGATCGTAAAAATCAGAGGGGGGAGGTGTATGTTTTTATATAAAATCCTGTCTGAAGCCAACATTGTGAGAAAATATAGATACATGAAATGAACATGTGGAGCCATTTTGGGTAGATATATATGGGGGGAAAATAATAAAATTCTATTAGGGGTCTGTTACAGACCACCAAATATAACATAACCCATGAAAGATGTACTCCTCAGGCAAATAGATGAGATGTTATTATAGGCGACTTCAACTACCATAAAATTGGGAAACTGAAACCTGTGTATGAGGAACCGGTCAGGGGCGCACGAATAGACACAAACAGAGTGAAGCCCTGACGCTGTTCACAACCACTGTCCCTGCCTTTGGGGGTACCCGACTCCTTAACAGTTCGGTCCCAATCAAAGACTGCAAGATACCCTGAATAAGTGGAAACATAGGACGCAGATGAAACAAACACTGAACACAAACACGGAGAGTCAGACAAGCCAGGTCAGTAACTGTCGGGAGAAACAGTACAAAATCAGGAGGCAGAAGAATAGTCAGAAGCAAGCAAAGTTAAGTAACAAGGAAATCCAACAAAAGAAAGGGCTAGCTACAGGTACAGAAAGAACCCAGTATAGCAGGCAAAGGGAAGTGATACAATAGCCCTTATATATCAGACCAGAAAACCAAGGACAAAGTTGAATGGTGGAAGAAACAGAAGACCGGGTTGGAAAACAAGACTTTCAATTAAAAAGGACTAGCAAGGAAACAGGTTAACTGAGTGTTGGAGGAATCTAGACCACGGGCGTTGGCCAAGAATCAATTAGCAATACAGAACAGGAAGACAGAGTTCACACTGGTGAACACAGATAGACAGCACTACGGCCGAAACCGAGGCTTTTGTCGCAACGGCCGTGGCCGGCGACCAGAGTTCAAAGCTGGGGGTCTGACAGGCGGAATCCTGGCACTGTGGATCTCATAAAGGAAACAGGTTTTTGTCAATAACTAAAAATAGTTAACTTTCCCAACTGGTGCAGGAGCCGACTAGAGGAAATGCCCTTTCATACTTAATATTGACTTACAGACTTGACAGAGTAACAAAGGTTCAGGTTTGGGGGCACCTTGGAAATAGTAACCAGAATATAATATATTTCCAATAATCCTTCAATAGAGTATTTTGTCAAGGAGCCACAAAAACATTGAATTTCAGGAAGGCTAAGTTTAATCTGTTTAGATAGGCCCTAAACTGCATTGACTGGGACAAGGTCTTCAAAAATAAAAGAACAGATAATAAATGGGAGATCTTTAAAAACATCTTAAGCGCCCACTGTGAGAGGTACATACCTTATGGAAATAAAATGATTAGAAACAGGGAAAAACAATGTGGATCAACAGAGATGTAAAGGAGGCAATAAATAACAAAAGTAAACCGTTTCAGCTACTCAAACAGGAGGGCAGTGAGGAGGCACCAGAAAACAAATAAAATATGCGAAATAACGATAAAGGCAGCAAAGCTGGAGACAGAAAGCCATACTGCCACTTAGAGTACAACTAACCCCAAAATATATTTTAACTATATAAATAGTACAAAGATTAAAACTGAAAATGTTGGTCCTTTAAAAAGTAGGGAGAGAGATATTGTAGAGGGTGATGAGAAGAAAGCAAACCTTTTAAACAATTTTTTTCTCTACCATATTTACCAAGGAAAAGAAAACATTCCTGTTGTTGGGCAGAGGGAAGAGGTAAACTTCATCTTAAATGTTTTTTGTCTAACCCAGAAAGAAGTGCAGTTCCGTCTTACAAGATTAAAATAGACGAATCACCAGGATCTGAAAGTAAAGCCCCCCATGTCCCAAGAAGTAATGTCATATATAGGCTCCTATTCTTAATATTTGTGGACTGTGTAGTAACTGGGTATGTCCGAAATGATTGGCGCATAGCAAATGTGGTGCCAATATTCAAAAAGGGGTCAAAAAGTGATCTTGGAAACTATAGGCCGGTAAGCCTAACCTCTGTTGTAGGTAAAATGTTTGAAGCTTTTCTAAGAGATGCTTTACTGGAGTATCTCACTGAAAATAAATGTATAAGTCCGTTCCAGCATGGGTTTCTGAAGGAATGGTCCTGTCAAACTAATCTCATCAGCTTCTATGAAGAAGCTAGTTCTAGACTGGAACGGGGTGAGACACTGAATGTCATATATTTAGATTTCTCTAAAGCATTTGATACTATGCCACATAAAAAGGTTGGTAAGTAAATTGAGAATGATTGGACTGGGGGAAAATATTTGCAAGTGGGTAAGTAACTGGCTCAGTGATAGAAAACAAGGGGTGGATATTAATGGTACTGTTACGAGCGGTCCCGCAGCCCATGGGCCTCTGCTGTGGCCTCTGGCTCAGGGACAAGTGGAGTTGTGGCTCGCGTGTCGGGCCGCGGGCTCACTCGTTCTCCCGTGCCTATACACTTACCCGACCGGGTTCCTGCTTCCCCGCGGTCTCCTGCCGGCTGGCGCACGCGTCTCCGCTCCTTAGGGCTCTCTCGCCAATTCTCTCAAATTTAAAGGGCAATCACGTCGGTAATTGGTTGACTGCCGGGCGCTGACCCTATATATTGGTAACGACTCCACCACGTCCCCGCTGGATCTTTAGTGCCTGTTGCCTACTGAGAAAGCGTTCAATCTAGTCTTGTCCTCATTACCGTGTACCGAACCTTCTCGCCTACGTCAGGGGTACGTCAGGGGTAGCGACCTGGTAGACTCCCGCCGCAGCAAGTCCATCCCGCTTTGCGGCATACTCTGGCAAAAACCAGGAATTACTTAGACACTGCTCCCTGGCGTGGCTTACACCACCGCTTGTGGTGGTCCAGTGGATCCACTACCGTACTCGTGACAGGTACATACTCGGACTCAGGGCAGTTCCTAGGCTAAATATTTGCCCCCCCCCCGTAACATAATGCACCACAATGCGACACAGTGCATCAGCATAAACCAAGGCCAAAATATACAAAAATCTTTAACACAATGTGCTACGTATAAAATGACAAAATAATAGTGATACAGTTACCAAATATAACACTGATGCAAGAAACCAGAATCCCTGGCTAATATTACCAATGTCCTACTAGGACCACATATCACCAGCACGTATTGACCAAATAATACTGCTGCACTATGACCACATTTCACTAGCACATAGTGACCGAATACCACAACACCGAGACCACATATCACCAGCACATAGTGACCAAATACTGCACCACCCTGACCACATATCACCAGCACATAGTGACCGAATATCACAACACCGTGACCACATATCACCAGCACATAGTGACAAAATAATACAAACTGACCATTACTGAATACAAACCATTACACTACAACCAATATTACTGTCATACAGTGACCATACAGAGATGGATACCAGTTATACATAGGTTCTGCAGACATATAAGTGAATGCAGTAAAGTTATATCTAGTGACTCACAGAAGACATATCTGAAAAGTTGTTCTCTTTCATTTCTTCGTCTCCATCTGTCCCAGACGCCATGACGACTTCTCCTGGCCTCGACTCTTCAATGTAGAATTTACAAAACAAACATCTTAGACTCCTCACTTTATCAGCAATTCTCTACCAATTCCTATCTCTAAACAAACTCCCCATCAATAGCACCTCATATGGTAGCCATGTAATATACCCCCCTGGTAGCCATATTGTAGCCCCCTGTAGCCAGATAGTTGCCCCTGTAGCCAGGTAGTTATATGCCCCCTGTAGCCATGTCATACCCCCCTGTAGCCAGATAGCTGCCTCCTGTAGCCAGATAGTAACCCACTGTAGCCATGTAATACCCCCCTCTAGCCAGATTGTTGCCCCTGTAGCCATTTAGCAGCCCCCTGTAGCCAGAGAGTAGCCCACTGTAGCCAGGTAGCGGCCCTCTGTAGCCAGATAGTAGCCAAATAGTGGCCCCTGTAGCCAGATCGTAGCCCACTGTAACCATGTAATACCCCCTGTAGCTAGGTACTTGCCCCTGTAGCCAGATAGTAGCCCACTGTAGCCATGTAATACTCCTGTAGCCAGCTAGTTGCTCCTGTAGCCATGTAGTACCCCTCATAGCCAGATAGTTGCCCCTGTAGCCATGTAATACCCCCCATAGCAAGGTAGTTGCCCCTGTAGCCATGTAATATCCCCATAGCTAGGTAGTTGCCCCTGTAGCCATGTAATACTCCCACTGTAGCCAGATAGTTGCCCCGTAGCCATGTAGTACCTCTCCTTGGAGCCCGATAGTAGCCCACTGTAGCCATATAGTACCCCCCTTGTAGTCAGATAGTTGCCACTGTAGCCAGATAGCTGCCCCCTGTAGCCATGTAGTACCCCCGCTTGTAGCCAAATAGTTGCCCCTGTAGCCATGTAGTACCCCGCCCCCCTTGTAGCCAGGTAGTTGCCCCTGTAGTCATGTAATATATCCCTCTCTCCACATAGAAAGATTTCTGCCCCCTGTAGCCACATAGCTACCCCCTGTAGCCACATAGTTGCCCCCTGTAGCCATATAGGCTGCCCCCTGAAAGCACATAGTATGCCCCTTGTAGTCATGTAATACCCCCTCCCACTGTAGTAATGATATAAAATATATAAAACGTACTCACCTTTCCAGGTCCCTGCAGCGCTGTCAGGTACAGTAGCTGGTGATCGTTGTAAGCGGCATGACATCATCACGCCGCTTACACCCAGCACCCAGCATCGCAGTGGCCGCGGAGAAGGCTGGGGACTCAATAAAATTACAGCAAAGAACCGGTATCCTCTACCGTTGATCTCGCGGAACTCTTTTGACGGCTCCGGGGGAGCCCAAGGTGTTTACTAAGCTGGACCTGCACAGGGGCTTAAACCTCCATCAGGATTCGCAAAAATGGGCAATGAGTGGAAGGACGACCTTTCAAACCCGGGATGGAACTTTTGGAATACCTAATGATGCATTTGGTATGTGTTAAAGCTCCTGCGGTTCTTTACAGGAGTTCAGTCAATGATATCTTCAGGTTCCACTTGCGTATCGTGTACTGGTACGTTATCCTGCACTTCTCTCTGATCTAACGACCATCGTATTCTGGGTGCCGCCAAGTGTTGCAATGCCTCTTACTGCGCAAACAATTAACCAGTATGCTAAGCTGAGAGAAATGTTTGTTTCCACCGGACCAGGTTTGCCATTCCTTGGGCTATATCAAGTCTCCAACAAGGGTTGCCAATATTCGGACTTCAAGAACATTACAACGCTTTCTGGGATTCGCCAAATTCTTTACCGGCAATTTATCCCCACTTTTTCTACCTTGGTCGGCTCACATTGTGGCCCTATCCTGACTAAGGAAGAAGGTCAATCCGAGAGGTTGTTGGTAGCCCAGCTGTGGCGGACCGGAATGGACCCGACGGAGTAGCTTTTTCCAAGTTAAAGAGCAGCCTTCTCTCCTGCTCCACATTCTGGTCTCTCACCTGGATTCCAGGAAGCATTTGCGTTTGAGGTGGATGAAATTCTTTCTGGGTTGCCAGGAGCAGTCCCCCCTCACTCAGAGGGGGCCTTAGGGGAAAGACCACTCATCTTGTGGGTTCTTTCCAAGGACCTTGTCGTCGCTTAGAGAAGAATTTATTACCATCAGGTATCGGGCAGCTGCTTGCCATCATGATGGCCCTGGAGGAATGGCTTGTCATCTTCTTGGAGAGGCACATCCATCCATTGGATCTGTGGTACAACGACACAAGAACCCTCACAGTACCTCCAGTCGGACCTCAGCGCCTTAACCCCGTCAATGTCCCCACTGGTGGTACTTCTTTCTTCTCTTGGTTTGACTTCCAGATTCAGTCTTGCCCGGCGGTAGAGGAAACGTCAAGGACGATAGTTCCTCTCCCAAGCATTCGGACAGTTTATTGGGGGGAGGAATGCTAGGGCCACAGACATTATAACCCGGAACGTTTGGTCATCCGCGGCTCCAACGGATTCCTCCGGGCAAGACGTATGTGCGACCCGGCCTTCGGAAAAGAGTCCTAAGATGGGGACATTGTCATTGGTGGCAGGGCTCCTCTTCCCGGTGTAAATCCCGAGTGAGAGTCGTATTAGCTGATCTCACGCTTTACTGGTGGCCAGACCTTGCCATATTAAGGACACAACGAGCAATTTGTGGAAGCTTGCACAAAGTTTATCGGCCACTCAGTGCTGCCCGCAATAAGAATCCTCGCCACCAGTCGCTTGGTTTACTGCAACCTTGCATACTCCCAGTTCCCCGCTGGACACATGTGGGGCATGGATCTTCTCACCGACCTCCCTATACTTCCTCTTCACGTGCCGACAAATACTGTATTTGCGGGACATGGGTCATAAGGATCGCTTTTCAAAAATGTCGCACCTTTGTTCCATTGACCGGGGCTCCATCTGCACCCGTTCACCACCCTCTTCTTATGAGCACCATTTTTCACGTTCGTCCCTGCACGGACTGCCACAACACATTCGTCTCGCGACCCGGGGGGGGGTACAAATTTGTTTCTAGATTCTGGGCGAGCACTTTGCTACGGCTACAAGTGAAGTTGGACTTCGCCTCAGCCATACTCACCACAGTCGAGGTACGGTTCAGGTGGAGAGACGTTAACCAAGTCCTGGGTAGTTTTTACGCCACTTTGTCTCGACCGTCAGGATGATTGGTCATGCTTTACATGTCCTGGGCAGAGATTTCATACAATACTTGGATTCAGAAGATCTGCGGTGCTTCCTCCTTCTATGTGGTCTAACGGACAGGCATCCCCCGCCAACAACTCCCTTAGAGCTCATTCCTCCCAGGGGTCCCGCAAGGTGGGAACTGTCCCTAGTTCAGGATATGTCAACTATCTGGGGAAACAGACTCGTCAGTCCCTACAGCGATAGCAGCCGGTCCGCATTTGAAGGACCCAGGCCGGACAAGAAGACGCGAGATCCGGAGACCGACCTTGCTCAGGGTGACACAGGTGGGATGTCTAGCCACAATACATCCCGGTTTAAGATACCCAGCTACAAGCTAGGTCATCGATTTCCTGGGCCATTCAGAGGTCTTGGAGCATATGAACCCTGGGGCCTTATAAGCTCCAGCTTCACCCACCATGCCAGATCCCGAATTCGCTTACATGTTCTCTTTACTGAGCCCTTGGATGCTAAACGCGTCTTCTCGAAAAGTCGTCCCCCCTTCACCTGCGAGCGAAGCCTCCGGTGACTATTTTGTGTTCGCTTGTGAAGTAAATCTCTGGCCATGAAGGTCTATCAGGGGGAGACGACATATTCTAATCGATGGCTGGGGTGGGTCGCGAGAGGAGAGATACTTTGTATGAGGGAGCGCCCAAATTGTTTATGAGAACATTTTGGCACCTGATGACTGTTCCTGGTGACTAGAAAATTTCATCCATTCTAGCGAGGACGGGGGGTGGCCTAAGGGGGTGGGGGGGGGGGGAGGGTAGTTGTAAGACGCGGATTGTGGGTCCCGCGCCCATTAATAGGAAGTCATGAGGTGATATGAAGGGAATTTGCGCGGTCTCTTGCTGCCCTTGACATTGTGGCCTACTGGATGCGGGGGGTTTATACGTGTGGCGCCGCGCGGCTCGCTGTGTCGGGCTTGCAGGCGCACTCGGTTATCCGAGTGGGGGGGGGGGGGGGGGGGGGGAGTGGGGGGGGCCTTTATACACTTTACCCTGGCTGCATTCCTGCTTCACGCGGACTCCCTGCCGGCTGGGACACGCGAGCCAGAGTTCTCTCAATTTAAAGGCCAGTGGGCGGGGTAATTGGTTGATTGCGGGCGCCTGAACATTCTCGCCTACGTCTCTCGGACCACGAACCTTTGCCAACCTTGTCTGGACCTTACCGCCTGTCCCCGACTACGAAGCCTGCCCTAAGATTTGGTACCCACGCTCTATACCTCGGCTGCCACCGCAAGCAAAGTCATTTCAGGTTTTTTTTAGCGACTGGTAGACAACTCGGCCTGCCAGCAAGTACATCCGCTTTGCGGCGGTACTCTGACGGAGAAACCAGGTGATACTACTTTAGACTCTGCTCACCTGGTGTGGGCTTTTCACCACCGCTTCTGGTGGTCCAGCTGAATCCACTTCCTGTACTCGTGACAGGGTACATACTCGGGAAAAAACTCAGGGCTGTTCCATGGCCAAAAATATTTGCCCCCCCCGTAACATAATGCACCACAATTGCGACACAGTGCATCAGCATAAACCAATGCCAAAATATACAAATATCTTTAACCACAATGTTGCTAACGTTATAAAAATGACAAAATAATAGTGAGCTACATGGTTAACAAATATAACAACTGATGCAAGAACCAGAGATCCCAGGCTACATATTACCCAATTCCTACTAGGACCACATACTCACACAGCAGTATTGACCAAATAATACTGCTGCACTTATGACCACATTTCAAATAGCTCATAGTGGACCGGAATACCACTAAAACGCGAACACATATCACCAGCCACTCATATGTGAGCATCCGAATACTACAACACCATGAGCTACATATCGCCAGCACATATTACCAGCACATAGTGACCAATATTTCACAACACCAGTGACCACATATCACAGCACATTAGTGACTGAATAATACAAAATGACCATTACTGAATATACAAACCAATTATACTAAACCCATAGTACTGTCATACGTGACCATACAGAGGATGGATACCAGTAATGTACCACAGGTTTGAGGACAGTTTAAGTGAATACAGTAAGTTATATCTAGTGAATCACAGGAGGAATATCTGAAGAGTTGTATTTCTACTTTCATTTCTTCGTCTCCATCTGTCCCATGACGAATTATGGCCTCGACTCTTCAATGTAGAATTTACAAAAACAAAACTGCATTAGACCTCCTCCTTTATCAGCAAAATTCTTACCCAATTCCCTTATCTCTAAACAAAACCCCCATCAATAGCACCGCATATGTAGCAATGTAATTACCCCTGGTAGCCGATATTTGTTAGACCCTGTAGCCAGAATAGTTGCCCCTGTAGCAGGTAGTTAATTGCCCCCTGTAGCCATTGTCATACCCCCTGTAGCCAGATAGCTGCCCCACTGTAGGGACAGATAGTTGTAACGGAGGAGTGGATCGTGGACCTACGCAAGCGATGATAGCTCAAGCCAAGCCAGGGAACGGATGAATCTAAGTAGCCCCCGGTTTTCACAAGAGCCCGACGCGCAAAGCCGGGCGGATGGACTTGCTGCGGCCGTTGGGCTACCAGGTCGGTTACCCCTGACGTGACTTTGCTTGCGATGGCAGCCGGGGGTACAGCGTGGTACAGAAACGTATTCCGGGAGGCGTAAAGTCGCGGGGACAGGCAGCAAGGTCTGGGAAGGTGGCAGAGGTTTCGTAGAGTCAGAGTCGGGCAGACGGTCAGGGCAGGCGGGCAAAACAGGCCGAAGGTCAGGAAAACGTGAGCAAGCGGACCGTTTGGTACACGGGTAATCAAGAATATACTCCAAAACTTCAAAAATACCACACCAAGAACACACTAACAGATGGCAGGAAGTGTGGTGGCGCGGTAATACCTTAAATAAGATTACAGCGACGACAATGGCACTTTTTAGTTTAGATGTTAGACCAATATATCGGGAAGGGACGCTGGCCCTTTAAATTTAGAGAGAAGTCGGCGAAGCCTTCTGTTGCGCGAAGCCATAGAGCAGCTTGGCCACGCGCAGGCCGGACAGGGAGCGGCGTTCACAGGATGCGCGGTACACAGGTAAGGGATGCCGCTCGGACATTCTAGGGGGCTAGGCTTGCCTGGTTCTGACGCAGGGGGAAGGGATCGGAGGGCTGAGCCGCAGTTGCGCGCCGGCATTCCCCTGCGAGCAGGAGTCCGATGTCTCGGGGGGGCAGCGGAGCCCGCGACCCCGTGACAGTACCCCCCCCCTTATTGGGTCTCCGACCATCTTCCTCTTTTGAAAACCTAGACGTGGACGTCAGGCGAAGGTTGGCCTCCGGTTCCCACGACCGCCTCCTCCGGCCCGAACCCTCCCTTCAGTCCAATGAGGGGAATAGAACCGCTTCCCCCTCAATGTCTTCTGTGCCAGCACTCCTTGACCTCAAAGATGTTGTCAGAGGTGGCCAAGAGAAGGCGAAGTACAGCCCCCGGGAAGTGAAGCGATAACAGTACCACCTGCTTGAGAGACGAGAGAGACTATGGAAGGACGTTCGGGTATGCGCAGGGTAGGAGGCTAAGCGGAAGATGTAGGGACACCGGATTAAGTCGTTGCGTACCTCAAACAAGACCCACTAAGTTATTTAGGGCCTAACTTATAAGAAGGAACATTAAAGCGAATAATGTTGGTGGCAAACCAAAACCCTTCGCTGGCTCAAAATAGGGGCTGGCGGGCCTACGGTAACTGTCAGCCTGAGCTTTGGTGCGGCAGCAAGCACCGTCTAGCAGGGCCGCCGTCGCTGTGAGGCTGCCAGAAGAGCCTTGGGATGTCCCTTTACTTGGGACAAATCCACAGCCGGGACATGACACGAGGTGGTCCAGAGGGAGAGGGCGGCGCGGTGATGTAACCCAAACACGACAAAAAAAGGGGGGGCCCAAGCAGATCCCAAAATCTAACATGAGTTATTAAATGAAAACTCTGCCCAGGGAAGACATGATTAGACCAGTTATCTTGAGGACGGCGGACACATAAAATGCCTCCAGTGTAGGTGCCCAACACCTGGTTAACCCTCTCAACACTGCCCATTGGTCTGGGGGGTGTATGCGGGAGGGTAGGAACAGAGAAGTCTAATGGAACCTGCAAATTGACCACACAAAGCCCGCCAAAATCTAGCAATAAATTGGACTCCCATATCTGAGAAATATGTGTAAAGGGAAGTACCGTGCAGACGGAAAACGTGACTGAAAAAAAGTTCTGGGCCAGTTGGGGGGGCTGAGGGTAACCAGGCCAGTGGGATAAAAGTGGGCCATTTTTGGAACAAAAAACGTCGGTCACCAACCCAGATGACCGTGTTTCCAGAATGAGGCCGGTGAGATCAGTAATGAAGTCCCATGAGCTACATGGGTCCAGAGTTTTTCCAGCACTGGGAGCGGACCCTTGAAGAAGGCCGCGGGCTTGAGCGCGAGAATGGAACCTTTCTATCTACGGGCACAGGAGGTGCAGGCTTTAAACAAAGTCCCTCATTTGTCCTGAGCAAGGAGTAGCCCACTCTAGTAATTCGGGGAGGACCAATTGAAGCGACCTATCGGACATTCCTGGGTGCCCAGCCGTATGAGAAGAGTAGTACCACTTCAGGGATTCTTGGGCGCAAGGCCAGGTACGCACATCGCTTCCCGGGCGGGGTAGGTGCTGAGGTCCACGGGGGCCCCACCCGCCTAGTTTGACGGAGTCGCTCCGGGCTGGAAAAAATCGTGCTGTGGAACCGGCCCCCGCCCCCCCCACCACCCCCCCCCGCCCCTACCACCACCCCCCACCCCCCCCCCCCAATCCCCCCCCACCCCCCCCCCCCAACACCGTATCGAGGGAACGAGTAGAGCATCAGCTCTGAGGATTTTATCGGCAGGCCGAAAATGTTAAGCGGGAAGTCAAAACGGGCAAGAATAATGACACACCTGGCTTGCCGGGGGTTCAGGCGTGTGAGCGACTGAAGTACTGAGGTTCTTATGGTACGATTGTGAAAATGTCAAGGGTGAGTGGTGTGCCCCTCCAGCAGATTGACGCTATTCATCTAGAAACCAGCTTTATGGCCAGTAATTCACGATCACTATGGTTATCGTTCTTCTCGGCAGGAGAGAATGTCTTGGAGAAAAAACCACAAGGTAACGTAGTTTACCAGCGGTAGGATCTCTGCAGGAGGACAAGCACCAGTGCACGCCCGACCGAAGAAGCATTCCATTCAAGGAATAACGGACAGTTAGGGGTTGGGCGAGATAGGACGGAGCAAAGCAAATGACGCTTTGATGTCGATTGGTTTGAAGGGCTTCTTGGGGCCTCTATGGGGGCCAGGATTTGGGATTTGACATTCTTCCTAGTTCAGGGCCACAAGGGAGCCACAAGTGTAGAGAAGTGTGGGAATAAAATTTGCCTATAATAATTAGCAAAATCCCAAAAAAACGTTGACTGGCCCGAAGGCCACGGTTGTGGCCACTGCAGCACCGCGGAGAGTTTGAAGGGATCCATCGTAGACCACTTATTGAGACGATGGTAACAATAAGAAGGGTAAGCTGGCACGTTTCAGAGGCACTTTTCGGGTTTGGCAAAGAACTGTATGAGTGCAGGAGTGCCTGAGGACGCTGGCGGACATAGGTGGCGATGGAGTCTCAAGAATCAGGAGAGAAGATGAGTATATCGCTCCCAAGTAGACGATTACAAGGACATAGAGTAGGGTCCGCAAAGATCGCAATTAACAAAGTTCTGAAATACGGCTGGGGCATTGCAGAGGATCTGAAAAAGGCATAACCAAATACTCGAAATGGCCCGTCCCGTGTATTAAGTGCCGTTTTCCTCATTCATCGCCTTCCCTAATGCGGATTAAATTGTAGCCTGCGTAGATCCAGTTAGTAAAAATATTTTCGCGACACATACACGCAAGGAGGTCAAAGAGTTCGAGATCAAGGGAACGGCGGGTAACTTTTTTTATGGTTAATTTTATTCAAGCCTCCGATAGTCGGTTGCAAGGGCCGGAGGGACCCTTCTTTTTTTCCCACGAAGAAGAAGACGGCTCAAGCCGGAGCGAGGAATTAGGTGAGATGATCCTTTGCGTAGGTTTATCCTTGATGTATTAAGACATCGCCTTAGTCTCCGGGACGGATGGAGAGGTAAACCGGGCCCTGTCTGGGAGAGATACAGCCACAGGGTTGCAGGTCAGAGGGGGACAATCATAAGCCGGTGTGGAGGAGTAAGTCGGTTTCAGCCTGACATCACGCCGCGCAAAAAGGACAATCGGCATAGTCACAGTAGGGCGAAGGTAGACCTGGAGGATGGCTTGGCAGACTTCCGGGGAGAGGAGACTTGAGGAGGCGAGTTGAGGACTTAGACAGCAACGAGAGAGATACACGCGGAAGAACCCCAAGCTGCTGACTTCAACCTGTGCTCCTATCCGAAATGTAGGGGTATGGTCCTGTAGCCAAGGAAGGCCCAAAAGGATCTCCGAGGAGGATCGAGGCAGGACAGAAGTTGCAAACGTCTCCTTGTGAAGGGCCCAAAATTTGAAAGGAAGAGGGGGGCAGTACGGAAGCGGATCGGTCGCCTCTAGGTACGTATCACTGAACGAGGGAGACTTGAACATAGGGTTATGCCAACTGGAAGTCACAGGAAGACAAAACCTGGTCACGAAGTCGTGGCCTTATGAAAGTTTCACTGCTCGATCCCTGAAATCAATAAAGGCGGTGGCCTGAAAAGGTGGTTGTACGGAGAAGCACCAATATATACGGGGCATGGTCAGACGGGGAGAGGACGTTTTGACACCTAGGAGTTGCCTCTCATACGAGACTAGCGTGCGGAAGTTTCCCCGGGGTCGCAACCGGACAGATCACAATGAAATGGCCAAGAACCGCCAACAATAGAAGCAGACGATGCTATTAAGTACGAAACTGAGAACGTTCCTCCTGGGAAAGGTGGGCTCGTCTCGACATGCATAGGTTCCTCTTCAGAGGCCGTTGGAGGAGGAAGGGGGATCGCTGGAAAGTGGGAGCGAAGCAGGGGGGAAACGGAGGTGGTCACGGATCGGATTTAACGTTGTAGGAAGAGCTCTTGTTGCTTTCGGCGGAAGCCTATATCCACTAGGGTGGCCAAATGGATTAGGTCATCAAAGGCAGCTGGTCAGATCCCCGAGCGGTGTGAGCTAGTCCTTGATTCGCTCCGAGAGGCCTTGCCAAAAGTGTCAGCCACACAACGCTTCGTTGTTCCTAGATCCTAGCTCGAAGCGAGAGTGCGAAACTGCAACGAAATACTGGACGGAGTGTGGGTGTAGCCTGTGAGCGTAAGCGGGGAGCGAGAAGCCGTTCGGAGCCGAGAGTACGGCGTTGTCCTTAGAAGACGGTGTGGAACCCTCCGGAGGAAAGTTTGGAGGTCCGACGTCAGAGGTCCCTCGATACCATAGTGTGCGTAGCCCAAGCCAAGCAGCTTCTCCCAGACAACGAGGCGATTATGAAGGGCCACCTATGTGGCTCGCTCTGTAGGGAATTGGTGCCCCATCATTTCGAGAATGGATGGAGCACTGTGATGAAACCCTTGGGCACTTCTTGGTGTTATCAATAGTAGCGTGAGCGGGAAGAGTGGCAGATGCAGAGAGGGACCCGGCCGCCGAAGCAGGAGTAGAGCAAATGGATGCCGGAGCAAGGATGCAGGTGCAGGGGACAGCAGCCCGGTGGTGGCAGACGAGTCGCCAGGTTCTGCTACATGGTCGTAGCTAGGTGTTACATTGACTATGCTGGGCGACAGCTGTAGTGATGTCCGGACGATCTGGCAGAGGTACCCTGGGCGGTGAGTCCATGGCCAGTCATGTACTGTAACGGAGGAGGGATCATGGACCAACGCAAGGCGATGATAGATAAGCCACGCCAGGGACAACGGAATTCTTAAGTAGCCCCCGGTTGTTACCAGAGCCCGACGAAACAGCGGGATGGACTTTGCTGCCGGAGTTGAGGCTACCAGGTCGTTACCCCCCGGACGTGACTTGCTTGCGATGGCAGCCGGGGCTACAGCGTGGGCATACAGAAACGTAATCCGGAGGCGGTAGTCGGGGAAAGGCAGAAGGTCAGGGCAGGCGGCAGAGGGCAGAGGTTCGATAGTCAAGAGACGGGCAGAACGGTCAGGGCAGGCGGCAAAACAGGCAAGGTCAGGAAACGTGAGCAAGCGGACCTGGTACAGGGTAATCAAGACTAAAAACTCAAAAACTCTCAAAACACACAAGAACACCACCAACAGTCTGGCCAGGAAAGTTGTTGCGGACGGATATCTTAAATAGAAACAGGCGCCCGACCAATGGACCAATTATACGGACGACTGGCCCTTTAAATTTTAGAGAAGTCGGCCCGGCGAAGCGCCTAGAGCAGCGGCAGGCACGGATCGGCACGGGAAGCGGCGTTCACAGGATCGCGCGGACAGTAGGGACGCGGCGCCGGGATAAGCAGGGTGACGGTCGCGAAGTGGGCGTGCGGATGCCCGATTGGCCCCGTGACAATAGTAACCCTCTGTAGCCATGTAATACCCCCCTCTAGCCAGATTGTTGCCCCGGTAGCCATTTAGCAGCCCCTGTACCCCGAGAGTACCCCAAACTGTAGCCAGGTAGGGCCCTCGTCCCAGATAGTAGCCAAATAGGGCCCTGTAGCAGATGTAGCCCACTGAAACCATGAAATACCCCTGTAGTCAGATAGTTGCCCCTGTAGCCGATAGTAGCCATTTTGGGCCATGTAATATCCTGTAGCCAGTTGTTGCCCCCTGTAGATGTGTACCCCCCTACCCAGGTAGTCCCCCTGGAGCCAATGTAATACCCCCATAGCGGTATTTGCCCTGTACCCCATGTTACCCCCATAGCTAGGTAGTTGCCCCGTGCCATGTAATCCCCCCCAAATGTAGCCAGATATTGCCCCCGTAGAATGTGTACCTTCCTTGTAGCCGATAGTAGCCACTGTAGCCTATGTCCCCCCCTTGTATTCAGATAGTTCCCACTGTACCCAGAAGCTGACCCTGTGCCATGTAGTACCCCGCTTGTGCAAAAGTTGCCCTGTAGCCATGTAGTCCCCCCGCCCCCCCTTGTAGCCGGGGTAGTTGCCCCCTGTGTATGTAATATTTTCCCTTTTCCCAATAAAAAAGATTTTGCCCCTTAGCCACTAGTCCCCCTGTACCCCAAATATTGCCCCTGTACCCATATACTGCCCCCTGTGCCAATGGGTTCCCCCTGTAGCCAGTAATACCCCCCTCCCACCTGTGTAATGTAAAAAAATAATAAAACTTATCACCTTTCAAAGGGTCCCTGAAACGCTGCCAGGTACAGTAGCTGGTGATCGTTGTAAGCGGCATGACATCTCATGCCGTTAAACCCCCACCCCGCGTCGCAGTGGCCCCGGGGGAAAAAGGTGCACCCCTGCGACGTGTGTATGTACAGCGCTGACTGAGCGCTGTACAAAACAGTGGAGGGGAGGAGGGGAACGTTCGTCCTGCCTCCCCCTGTAACAGCAGCTGCCACAGCGAGTGTGCAGGGTTTCTGACTGACTCTGCCCGGTCGTCTTACAAAGGCAATGCAAATGGGGGGACCCCGGGGGGGAAGGGGAGCCCGACGCCCAGGCGAGGCCCCCTAGGGAAAGCCCCCCTATGGACCCTGTTTAGGTGGAACATAAAAGGGGTCAATAGTGGGCCCCCATTCTTTTAATATATTATTAATGACCTTACAGAGGGATTGCAAGTAGGGAATACGATCTTTTTCAGATGATACTAAGCTCTGTAAAAGAATAATTCAAAAGAGGATAATATTTTATTAAAAAGGGGTCTGGATAAGTTTGGGGACCTGGGCAGAGAAGTGGCAAGAGGGTTTTAAAACAGATACATGCAAAGGTTTTGCAATGGAAGGAAAATCCCTTTCATGATGAATGTTAAATGGAAAAAAAAGGGTAAAAGGGGACATGGGAAGGACTTGGGAAACCTGGTGGACAGTTTAATTAATTGTAGCAGCCCCGTGCAGGCGCAGCAGCCAAGGAATTGGATATGTGGGGTTTAAAAGGGGGGAAATAGGCCCCCCCATGGGAAATTTTCCCCCCTTTTTAAATGTCTGGTCAGGGGCCCCACATGGAATAATGTGTATAATTTTGGGCACCCAATGCAAGATAGACATTGTAGAGCTTGAACGGGTTTTTAAAGGGGGCAATGAAAGTAAAAAAAGGACGGAGGACTACAATACCAAAAAGATTGGGGTTTTTTTAGTTTAGAGAAAAAGACGTTTTGGGGGGCATATATGTTCCTTAGATCTGTGGGCCGACTCCATGAACGCCTCAAACAAATTGTTCATTGATTAAACTGCTCCCCATCGACCTTCAGCAGATTTCTCCAGGGAAAACTTTTGTGTGCCCGGCGCTCAAAAAAAGCATTCTAAAATGGGATCATTCTTCCAAGCTAACAGGTTACACAGGAATTTGAAAGTCTTTATTATTGATCTCTTGACATTATTGGTGGCCTAATCTCATTTAAGATGTCATAGAGTTTGTTCTCACTTGTGCCTATATTAAGACTTCTCATCTCAAACCCTCCAGACTCCTTCATCCCTTGCCAATACCTGAAAAACCCTGGACCTTTATTGCTAGAGACTTTATTATGGACTAAATAAAAATTTTTTAACCATCAGTCTTTGGGGGTGGTCACTGTATGTTCCCGATGTCTACTTTTTGACACTTCCAGGTTTTCCTACGCTCCACAAATCCTCCATTTCTTTCAGCAATTTCCCAATGCATGGACTTCCTCCAAATGTGTTGGACGAGGGGTTAGTTTTTTCAGGTTTTGGCATGTACTCTTTCTTTTTCTAAAAACCCAAAGTTGGACTTCTCTGTTAAAACCCCAAAAACCAACGGGAAAGTAGAAAGATAAATAAAGTTTTGGGAAATTAGTACGTTTTTAGGTGATTTACTTCCTTGGGCTGAATCTTTTTATAATCATCTGAACTTCAATTTGGCAGGAGCTTTCCCTTTCTTCATTGTTTACAGACAACATCCCTGCTCCTCCTCCTTTCCCCGACTCCCCACCCCCAAACCCTCAATGTTTAGCTTGGGCCCCGTCAAGTATTTTTCTATCTGGCACGCCACCAGGCTATCTCTCCAGCAAGCATCTTCTCAGACTAATGCTCAAGAAATGTAGACCTCCTCTAGTCTTTAATCCGGGTGATAGAGCTAAATATGTCTCAAAATTCCCAGCCTCAGGATGGGGAATTGCTGAGACCTTTCCAAGTTCTTCAACGCATCAATCCTGTGGCCTACCAATGTCGTTGTTGCTTCAAAATATCAGATTGCAAAAATTCCCTTCCCCATCTCCCCCCAAACCCCGTTAATCAACGCTTCTTGGGAAAACCCGAGCTTTCTCCTGCCGGGTGATGCTGGAGCATTAGGAGGTCCAGGAAATCTGGCGAAAAAAAATTTTTCAGAGGAAGCAGTTTTTCTTGTCAATAGAAGGAATTTGGGCCCCCAAAAAGGTCCCGGGGAAAAGAGAGAATTTGATGTCGTTTTGCCCCAAAAATAACCCCGAAAGAGGAGGAGTTTTTAAGGGTGGGTACTGTGATGATCATGCTTCGGTTTGCTTGGGGGCAGGGGCTCGTGTCTGGTTTCCCGGGTTGCCCCAAAATTACCTCTCCCGCTCCTGTCTGCTGTTTCTCACCCACACCGTGCGTGACCATTCCCCGGGGTAGTGTGCCAGATCTTTAAGACTTAAAGGGCCAGCGCACAGCTGATAGTAATCCGGGGTACTGACCCCTTTATTACCTCACTTCCTCCTTAGTCCCCTGTCAGTTATTGGTGCGCTTCCCTGAAAATTGCTTGTGCCTATTATGTTCTATTGTAAATTGCCCTGTTGCCTGGACTTTGATTACATTTTCCTCCCTGCCTCCCCCTTATTGCCTGGACTTTGACTAAGTTTGCCAGCCGCCTGCTTTGACCTTACTGTTTGGGCCCTCTGACTAATGCATCAGTCTACTCCTTTGGTCCCAGTGCCTACCAGCTATAATCATGAGCGACCACAACCAGTGTTGCAAAATGGGAGGCCCCCCGCAGCAAAACCCAGCCTGCCTTGGGAGTGGTTGTGGTGAAGGACCAGAGGGCTTCTTAGAATCCGCTCCCTGGCGTGGTCCTGTATCATCTCTCATGGCGACCGAGAGGATCCACTACTCTTCTCGTGACACTCACTGAGTCTTGCAATGTGAAAGGGATTCATCCATGCCAGTTCTGTCCATCTGCAGACAGTTGTTTTTGAGTGTTTGCCACTTGTCAGTAGAACCTACTGGCTGGATAGGTGAGAATATAGCCATTTTATTACTGGATATTGTATAGAAGTTTTATGGAGTACAGCTGTTGCAATGCTGCGTGCTGGTTCCCACTCCCGCCTGCTCCTCCACTTCCCTGATTTCCGCTTCCACCTCTCCTGCTGAGGCTTCTGGCTCTGTCCTGCCAGCTTGCATGTCAATGTCCTTCCCCAGCTGCCACATTCTCCGGGCCGGCCACTAGGGTGCGAATGCGCACTCTAGCTGGGATTTAAAGGGCCAGCGCATGCCAACATTCTTTCCCTCAACCAACCACCTTTGACCCTGGACTATTTTAGGTCACTTCCCCATATGTCCTACGCCTAGTTGTTGGTGTCCATCATTAGTGTCAGTCCACTCCTGTGCATATTTGTGATCTGCCTGTTGCTGAATTCATTGCTACGTTCCTGACTCTGCCTTGCCTGCCCTGTTACCATGACCTCTTCCTTGCCTATCCCAAAGTATCATGTTACCCGGCTTGTCGGCTGTTGCCTGGAGGACTTACATTGGAGGAAGTGACCTGAGAGTTCCCCGCAGCAAAGTCCAAACAGCCTTGTGGTGGATACCATGGGGCCACCTAAACTCTTCTCCTCAGCGTAGCTTAAGCCTACCCTCCTAGGCAATCCAGCAGATCCACCTCCTGTCCTCAGTGCCTTATTCATGACAGATATTTTATTACTGGATATTTTATAGTGGTATTAAGGAGAATAGTTTTATCACTGGACATTGTATAGTGGTATTACAGAGTATAGCTGTTGTATTACTGGATATTGTATAGTGATATTATGGAATAAAGCTGGTTTATTACTCTGTGTTGTATAGTAATATTATGGAGTATAGCCAATTTATCACTAGGTATTATATAGCTAGTATATATACACTTTTAACTTGGTCTGCCTGTTTCAGCAGTAATGCACCTAGTTTTGCTTCTCTCCAGTCATAAATGTGTAGAATCATACGGTTGTGGTGCGACGCACCCTCAGAACACTCCCCCCCCTCCATCTTAGGTGCATTCAAAAGTGCTGTGGGTGCCACAAAATGCATCTACTTTTGGAGCGCACCTGCTCATACATCGAGAGAACAGGGCCGCGCCAGTTTTTGGGCTAATAGGTCACAAGAATTCTGGTGCAGCCCCGTACATAAATGTCGCCCTATATGGCAATATTTTAGGCCAAGCATCTTCCAATACCTAGACTCTGTCCTCCCCTGCCAATGTGACATTCACCCAGCTTATTATTTATGCTGCCTACTGGTGCGCCATAAACGCATTGGTTGCAGTGCTGAAATGAAGTGCCCGCAAGCACACAATTTCAACGAGAAAACGGCACGCAATGGCCCCAGGCAGATTTCTGCCTCCTATACTTTACTCTTTTTCGGATGTAATTTCGGCAAAATAGGGCCCAAACAATGTACAATACAGTTGTCATAGACATCAGTGTAAAGTATGTGGCATCAAATCATACGCCGCTTTATTTTATGATCGTAATTTAGGGGTGTCTGAAGTGACTTTACTTCTGTTCGGTGTAAACACTTAGATAAATATTTAAAGTATAGGCGCCACAGATGTACTGTCCCTCGGGTGATTACCCCTTGTTTGCACTATTAGGCTATGTTCACACGGCGTACAGTAGGCGCCATAATACGCTGGTTGATTTGGGAGTCGTGCTGATCAGCGCGTACTCCTGAGGTGCGGGGGAGGGAGCCCGCCGGCCTCATAGACATGCATTATTTGCCGCGCGTAATCGCCGCGAATAAATGGACGTCACTTATCTCCCCGCATGTACAATACGATCATATTGTATGCACGGGGGGGAAGAGGCGTAATCCATAGCTCTCTAGGAGAGCTAAGGATTACCGTAATTGTGGCTCGCATCTCGCCACGTATAAAGTGCAAATATGCGGCGAAATGCGCGCCGCAATTACGCTGTGTGCACATAGCCTTAGAGTATGTTCACACGGGCACAATTGCGGCACGCATTTTGTGTGTATTAGAGTGAAAAATAGGTGGCAAAATGCACTCTAATACACGCAAATGCGTGCGCAATTACGGTAATCCCCGGTGTACAAATACTAGTAGTATTAATAGATAGTATTGAATGCTGGGGGTGAGAAGTGACAGTCAATTGTTTGCTGACGGTAGAAGTAAATGGGGTCGGCCCCCCGTGATTTAGAAGTACGTGCTGGACACCCGGTCATTTTAAAACCACCTGACGTATTGCGGGCGCATACGTACGCACCCCAATACGCCGTGTGAACATACCCTTAAAATGACATGCTCGTAAGCGCAAAAATTTCTGCCATGCATTGAGCGAGAAATTGTGGCGCGTGTTTGTATGGCTGATACGCTGTGTGAACCCGGCCTTATGCCACTATCCCTGAAAGAATTCACGTCACACGGGGTAAATAAAAAAACGAGTGGAGTGATGAGGTAGCAGTCTATGAGAAATGTATTGTACATGTTTTGTGCGTATGTGTAACCTCCCGCTGCTCCTGGCCACATCTGCTCTCGCCATTATCCCTCCCGTTCATAGTGGGGGCCTTTCGGGCTATAGCCACCGGCGCGCTAGTACGGTAGTACTGAGATAATACACCTCCTGCGCTGCCAGGGGCCCCAGCGGACGGGCTACAGTTCGGGGCGGCTCTGAGGTCGCAGCGGCCGCTCGCTGGCAGCGCGAGGCGCGGCCATGTACAGGCCTGAGGGGGCGGGCCCTGAGTGCGCGCTCCGGAGGGGGCGGGGCCTGTGTGTCTGGCAGTGGAAAGGAGGGATTCGGGGCGTGGGTGCGCGCCCCGGGCTGCCGAGGGCATTGCTGTACTAGGAGACAGATCCCCGTTTACGGCCAGCTTCCATGCAGGGGACGGCGGGAGAGGTGAGTGCTGGCAGAGGGGTGGGTGAGGGGCGCCCGGGCTGTGATGTGGGTGCAGTGTGATCAGGGGCGCCCTCGTCAGCTTCATGTGGCCGCGGCTGTACATGTGTGATCAGATATGTGTAGGGCTGCCAACGTGATCATGATTTACCCTGCTATACACGTCATGGACACTGCTGCCTCGGGATCTATTCAAGTGCCCAGCATCTGAAGTTGTGCAAGCCTCTCAGTGTGTACACTGCCTTCCGTCAGGTCTTGCGGTTTGCTTTAATTACTGGTGAAATCTGTTTCTGGGAAAGCTGGGTGAAACCTGTAGGGGCCCCCTACTACTTAAGGGATATTAGCCATTCAGTAGCCTAGGAAAGCTCGATGACAACCTATAGGACCACTGCTACAGTATATTAGCCATTCAGTAGCCTAGGAAAGCTGGATGGCAACCTATAGGACCACTACTACAGTATATTAGCCATTCAGTATCATAGGAAAGCTGGATGACAACCTATAGGACCACTACTACAGTATATTAGCCATTCAGAGCCCTAGGAAAGCTGGGTGACAACCTGTAGGACACAACTACAGTTCATTAGCCATTCAGTAGCCTAGAAAAGCTGGGTGAGTACCTCTGCGGCCACTACTACAGTATATTAGCCATTCAGTATCCTAGGAAAGCTGGTTGACAACCTCTAGGACCACTACTACAGTATATTAGCCATTCCGTATCATAGGAAAGCTGAGTGACAACCTGTAGGACCACTACTACAGTATATTAGCCATTCAGAGCCCTAGGAAAGCTGAGTGACAACCTCTAGGACCACTACTACAGTATATTAGCCATTCTGTACCTTAGGAAAGCTGAGTGACAACCTCTATGGCCACTACTACAGTATACTAGCCATTCAATATTCTAGGAAAGCTGGGTGACAACCTCTATGGCCACTACTACAGTATATTAGCCATTCAGTAGCCTAGGAAAGCTGGGTGACAACCTCTATGGCCACTACTACAGTATATTAGCCATTCGTAGCCAAAAGGAAAGCTGGGTGACCACCCTATGACCACTTCTACGTATTTACCATTCTAAATAGGAAAGCTAAGGACAACTGTAGGACAAACACAGTTCATTGCCATTCAGATACTGGGAAACGGGGTGACAAGTTGGCCCTACTCCCCAGTATTTTAGCCATTCAGAACAGGAAAGCTGGGTGACGCCCTGTATGGTGTCTCATATTTTAGCATTCATTTCCCTAAGAAAGCGGGTGAGACCCTATGCCAAATACTCAGTATATTAGCCATTCAGTACATAGGAAAGCTGAGTGAAAACCCTGTGGACACAATCAGTTTATTCCCATTCAGTACCCTAAAAAAGCTGGGTGACTACCTCGTGGCCACTAAACGTATTTTACCATTCGTATCCTAAAAAAGCGGGTGACTACCTCTAGGGGCCATTACTACATGGCTTTTCTCCCGGGCCCCCTGAATGGCAATGTTTACAAAATTTGTTTAGCTATTCAGTTATTTGAAAGCTGAGGGATGCCCCTTATGACCACTACTACAGGACTTTCCCCAAGCCCCCTGATTGGTTTTACATGGGGATCCTGATTATACTGAGATAGCCATTAGTACCCTGGAAAGGGGGGTGAAAACCCCTCTGTGGCCATTATACGGTCTTCTCACCAGCCCCTGAAGGGTAACATACACAGAGTGATGATTTTCACGTATGTTAGCCTTGAGGTCTTCTTCTTTTTCTAAGGCCATGTCCCCATGGCACCGGTTTGCAACCGTTAAAAAACCCGGCCACAAACTAAAAACCACCGGGCCCGCTCTGGAAAACCCGTACAGCAGTCCCCACTACACGGGTTTTCCCCCTGGCGGTTTTTAAAAAACCGCGCCCCCCAAAAAAACAAGTGTTTTTTAATTTTCCGCCCGGGTTTTCGGGGGGAATATGAACATTAAATGGGAAGGGGAGGGCTAATCGCAGAGAAGCCGTCCCCCAGCGGCCGGGGGGAGGGCACTAAAAACAGGAAAAAATACCTTTTTTTTTTTTGGGATAAACCCGCCCGGGTTTTTGTCCTTTCCCCGTGGGTTTAAGCCCTAAGGTTTGTTCACACGCTTAATTGCGGGCGTAATTTCCCCCCGCAATTAGCCGTGTGGAGGGGGGGGGGGGGGGGGGAAGCGGGGGAGTAAGCAGGGGGCCGGCACTTCGCCGGCCCATTGACTACACTGCTAGCGGGCGTTACGCCGCTGAAAGTGACATGTCAATTATCTCCCCGCCCGGCGGATTGCCGAGCGGGGAGAGGAGACGTAATCCATAGTTCTCTAGGAACTGTGAATTACCTAAAGAAAGGGCGTTTTTGGCCGTAATTGGCGCACTTCGGGGCGTAAAATTTCGGACCCAAATAGGCCCATTTTAACCGGTGAACATGGCCTAAGGGTCAGTTTTTCCTGGACAACAGTACTAAAAGTAAAACGTTTTTTAGTTGTATTTTAAAAGTTGCTGTCTCACATTTTTGACCCTCTTCTATATCTTTTGCTGCCCTCTTCTATACAGTAGCTAAAAAACCTGAAAATACAAAAAATCTGCTGGTTTAAAACATGTCTGGGGGGGTTGCACTGAGGATTTTTACGTTCATTATTGTGAGGATTTCCAACCTTTGGGTCTCCATTTGGGTTAATTGGGGTTAAACACCTGTGGTCTCCATTTCATTATAGTGGGGTTAATCACCTGTGGGTCCCCATTGGTTATAGTGGGGTTAAACCACCGTGGGGCCCCTTGGATTATAGTGGGGTTAATCCCTGTGGGTCCCCCCTTGGGGTTATAGTGGGGTTAATCCACCTGTGGGTCCCCATTGGATTATAGTGCGGTTAATCCACCTGTGGGTCCCCATTGGGTTATAGTGGGGTTAATCCACCTGTGGGTCCCCATTGGATTATGTGGGGTTAATCCACCTGTGGGTCCCCATTGTTTTATAGTGGGGTTTATCCACCTGTGGGTCCCCATTGGATTATAGTGCGGTTAATCCACCTGTGGGTCCCCATGGATTATAGTGCGGTTAATCCACCTGTGGATCTCCATTGCATTATAGTGGGGTTAATCCACCTGTGGCTCTCCAGTGCATTATAGTGGGGTTTATCCATGTATGGAGCTGCTGACCAGTCGACAGGAAAAATCGGTTTCAGCTGTGGACAAACACATTTGTGGTAGTTGTTTATGGCCAGTGTGTGCCTTATGGAGCTGTTCAATGTACAGGATAAGGGGTTGTTCACATGGCGTTTTCACTCCGTGTTACAAGCGCTTTTTAGATCCGGACGCAGGACGTACCAGAGACGGATCTAAACAATTACAGTGGGATTATCACTGCGGGCTATGAGGAAGACGCAGCGGTGTTCACATGAGATATCATCGCTGCGTGTTCCCCTCCTGCCTGTCGACTCCATCTTTGAAAGAATTGCATGTCAATAGCAATGTCCGCAGCCAATTGGAGGCTTCAACAGTCATGTGCCATTCTCATTTCATCACCACTCACGTGGTGTTCACTTCCTAGAGAGATTTAGAAAAAGAAGCAGGCACCACTAAATAGTGAGTGAGAACAAGCCCACATACAATAAATAATATGACAAGAAGCTCAAAAAAAGTAGAGCCGCGTCAAATGGGAAACAATAATCTGACTTTATTATGAGTAAGGGTATTTTCATTGCTGCAAAAAAACACACCAAAAACGCACCGTGTGAAGGCAGCCTGAGGGTGCTTTCACACAGAGCGTTTATGGTGTTTTTGACACTTTTGTGGGTGCTTTTTTGCAAAAAATGCACAGCATTAATTGCTGTGTATTTTTGCAATAAAAACGCACCAAAAACATGTCGCAAAGGGTGCTTTCACACGGTGCTTTTTTGACGCATTTTTTGTGCAGGAAGGCACAGAAATTAATGCTGTACATTGCTGCACAAAAATCGCGGTGTCAATAAACGCACCAAAAACATAGTTTGTGAAAGCGCCCAAAGGAATAAGATATATGCATGTGGAAAACATGAATGACACACCATGATCATTGTACTAGTACCCAAAAAAGAAGCAGGGATGGGTGGGTGTATAATATACCACAAAGTAGAAGGAGGACCCGAAGGCAAAGTAGATATCCGCATGAATGTTAGGCTATGTTCACACGGCTTTTAAAAGGGGCCCGGATTTTGGCCCCCGAATTACAGCCGAAGGGGCCCCAAATTACGGGCCGAAAAGGGCCCTTTTCATTACGGTAATTCCCCTTTCCCCATAGAGAACAAAGGTTTAAAGGGTCTCCTCTCCCCGCCCCGGGGGAATCCGCCGGGCGGGGGGATAAATTTACATGTGAATTACTACGGGTTTTTCGCGCCGGGTTGGGAATTCAAGTCAATGGGCCGGCGAAGTGCCCCCCCCCGCCCCTCCCCCCCTTTCCCCTCCACACGGCGTAAAATTTTGGGGGGGTAATTAAAGTCCCGCAATTAAGCCCCTGTGAACTAGCCTTAAGGCCTCGTTCAAACGGCTTATTTTGGGGCGGGAAATTTCGCCCGTGTTGCGTGCCCTATTTTCCCCCAAAACGGTGATTTTCCGTCCCAGGAAATTTCAGTATTCCCCGTTCTCATAGAGAAAATATTGATTCCTCTCTTTCCCTTTCCCAAATCGAATAAAGCGAGGGGGAGAAAAAAAGGAAAGCGCCCTGGGGTAATGGGTTTTCTATGGAGCCGGGGAGCTTCTACCCTGCCCCGGGTACCGGCAGCCGGCGTAAATTTCGGGCGAAAAAACCATCCCCACCAATTTTCATCGGCAAAAAAGCCATTAAACAGCGCTTTAATGGAAACCCTTAACTGTGTTAAACCCGGGTTCCTAAGTAGTGATTCCCAAAGGGAAAGGGGACCCGGAATGTTGGGGAAACCATGATTTACTGCAAAACCACAGGCTGAAATTTAAACCCAACCAGGGGACGCTGCAGCGTGGGAAAGGTGGCAGATTTTAAGTTTTAAAAATCATGTCAGGCAGCTTTTGGCCTTTTTACTTATATAACAAATGTTGGACAAACCTAGGGTTTGGTGTCCCCCACACACAATTCGGTGCCTCAAGTTTTACACCGATCTATTTGTTTTCGACAATTTTTGCTTTTTTAGTTTACAAAAGGGGGGGTGGGTCCACAGGGAAAGGGGTTTGGCTTAAAATTTAACAGCCTGAATTTGGGTGGGGGAGTGCCCTGGGCCCAAAAGGAGGAAGCCACTTCCCAGGGGCCCAGTTAGTTTGGGGCCCTCACAACCTGAAAAATTAAGGGAGGCCTAGAAAACACCCCTAAAAAGGTGACATTAAGTACGTTCCCCCCCCTGAACCCGATGCCGATGGGGCCCTTGTTGGAATTGGGGCCCTTTATGATTTTATCATCAATTTCGTGGGGAAAAACCTTTTGATTATTACAATTATCAAAAATACAAATTTTAGATCATTTAAAAAGTTTTTCCAAAAAAACTGTTTCCCTTTTTTTTGGGGTTGAAATTTTTAATTTTCAGTATGTCAAATTTTGCCCCGCCAAAATTTTTTGGGGGTGCGACCCCTTTTTCTTGATTAATTTGGCGCATCGAATAGGTTTACACTGTCTAAGTTTTAAAATAGAATTAATAAATCTCCCCTAATTTGTCAGTTAAACGTGCCCTTTTGTGACATTTTTTTCCGGCTTTTTTTTGTTTTGTTTCAGAAAGTGGGGCCCAGATTTTAAAACCTTTTTTTAAACTGAATTTTTAAATTTTCATTCCCATTTGGGGCCGTTCGGCCCCCAGTTTTAAAACCCTTTGGTATTGTGTTTGACGTACGGGCCCTTTTAGGATTGTTGCTAGACCCTCTTCTCTGCGTGGGTTTTTTTTTCCAATAAAACTTAAGATAGAGATTTAATAAAGTTTTCGTCTGGGCCAAGCTGAATACTGTTCGCCTTGCCTTTTGTAGCTGCATGCTGGCATGTTTCTGTTCATCCCCGTGAGTGTAAAAATTTTTAATTGAAAAAGTTTTTTTTGTGATTTTTTGGCCAAAAAATCTTGCGTCGCTTTTATTCTGTAAAATTGCTCACGTGGTAGGAAAAATTATTCTATTCTGGGGGTAACTAACTAATTCTCCAGGTTTTTCCCCAGCTGTAAAGAAATTAAAAGTTATGATTCGAGGTGCCTGAACTGTTCAGGAGCCCTTTTAAATTTAAAAATTTACAAAGTAGTTTTTATTAGCTATTTTATATTAATTCATCGAAATTTGTAATTATAAAACCTGTATGTTTTTTTTTAAATAGTTTTTTGATGACATTTTATATATCAGAATGCAAATAAAAATTTCCAGAAAAATCGAAATGGGGTCCTTTCGGACCCCAATGGTAAAACAACGTATATAAAAATGTTGGGAGGATGAGGTTAAAGGGGGTATCCGGGGGGTTTAATGATTTCAAGAAAAATACAACGGCTTTTATTGAAGTAAAAATATCCCATACCCTTAAAAGTTTCTTATCTTTTTCCTCTTTTTTTTCCATAAAGATCAGTGAAACTTCCTGTTGTGGGTGTAAGTTTTTGCGAATCATTGCTTACAGTCTAGGACTTCTCTCACCCGTCCCCCTTTAATCCTCTACAAAAGTCTTATTTTCAGTATGACACCTCATGCCCTCATCTCTGTTCCGTTCACCCCTGGGGCCCTCACAGGCGGGGGTGTGTACAGTCACCAATCATTTGGGGCATGGGGAAAAAGACATTTTTTCCTTCCCATAAAACGGGATGGCCCGTAAAATATACTGGAATTTGGTAATTGAACTTTATTGCGGTCGGGGAAAGGAAAGTGGCATCACCCCCTTTCCCGTACCGGGTAGCCCATCTTTCATCCAAAAAATTTTTGGGGACCCCACATCCCGCACAAATCAGTCTTTGTGTGGGAAAGCTGTGTGCCCTGCTGTAGGGATGTGACATCTTCACGCACCCCGGTGTCAGGGCAGCTCTCTGGTTTACTTTGGCACCCCTATATACAAAAGCGTAGGGAAATTTTATTCTGATTTGTGGATAATCTCAAGGTCCAATGCACATTCTGCCAATCAAACCCAAAGCAAGTCTTTACCACTCCCCATCAGAAGAGGTGAAAAACAGTGATTATAATGAAGGCAATTTGACAGCAGTGATGAGTCAGGGGAGTAGAGGAAGGGGAGTACAGGGCGCTCAGTCTGGTTTTGAAAAGGAGACCAGGTAAATAATTTTTAACAAGCATCAATTACAAAGTTCAAGATAATTCTATGTGAAAACAGTAGAAAAGGGGAAAAACAAAATAGGGAGCCACCCGCGTTTTGGG
>JAODAL010046430.1:0-30923 GCA_025379985.1 Phyllomedusa bahiana | reverse complement strand
GGAAACACTCATTTTTTTTCAGCGGTAACGCCGTGAATAATTTAAAAGTCACTTCTCTCCCCGCTCGCCGTATTGTCCAGGCGGGGAGAGGAGACGTAATCCATAGTTCTCTATGAGAGCTATGGATTACCGTAATGACTGGGGTGTATCTCGCCCCATATTTAGCGCAGTACGGCATGAAATACGGGGCGAGATACGTCCTAAAATAAGCCGTGTGAACATAGCTTAAAGGTAGCATGTTGGTTCAAAAAACAAAAACATTTCCCTTCTTTATTTGGCTGATTAGTCAATCCTTCGGCTATGTTCACATGGCTTATTTCGGGGCGTATTTACGGACGTATTTACGTTCGCAAATACGTCCCGAAATACGTTTCAAATACTTTGTCACAAAGTGTGGCGCGTATTTCGCGTCGTAAATAATTCCCCATTCTTTAACTATGGGGGATTTACGTTGCAAATACACCTCAATAAGTGACAGGGGATTTAAAATTTTAACGATCGTATTTACGGACGTATTTACGTCCGCAAAAATACGCGCGAAAAAAAAGCTCGTTTTGAACGACGAGGCGTATTTTCATTGTAATCAATGCTAATCTAATTGTTCTATTTGAAACGTATTTGGGACGTATTTGCCGTCCGTAATACGTCCGAAATTTAAACGCCCGAAATAAGCCGTGTGAACATAGCCTTTATATGACCTGACCAGTCCAGCCTCCAAGACAGTAGCAGAATTAGGCCATGTACACATAGCACTGGCTTTTGGTTGGATTTTTAAGTGGGTTCAGTATTTAGAATCCGTAAAAATCCGTCTGTAACCAGTGCCCATAGACCTTAATAGAAAATCCGAGCTGTAGTCTACACAGCACGGATTTGCTATTGTCGCATTTCCAAACTGCCTGTTTATTGAACATGTTCTATAATCTGCCATATTACTGCGGATTCTAGTACAGGTCAATGTACTGGGCTGGCCAAAAACCGACCGAGGTTTTTGCAGCAAATCCACCCTAAAAACCACGATGCGGCGATTGTAAAACACCATTGGATTTCCGATGGCCTTTTACAGTTGCTGTGTAGACATAGCCTTATAGTCATCTGGTCTAAGCTATTGAGTGGCATAGGACAGCTGAATTGCTACATAATAAACATATTCGGTAGTGCCATTCCTACCGTAAGTAGTTGTAAGGGTAACTCTGCTTATTGTAAGAGCAAAAAAAGAGCACAGTAGCCTGTCCATGATTTCAAAGTGTGATTTGGGGATAACACCTGAGACAGCCGCAAATAAGAAACTTAGGTAATAACACCATTTTAATGATATTAATCCTGCCATTAAGGACAAAGGTAAGCTAGCCCACACTTTTAACTTGCTCGTCACTTGGTGTATCACCGGCTGCATATTGAGCTTGGAAAGCTTAAAAATATCCCTATGCACAAATATTTAAATTATATAACAATTTTGAGGATAGAAACTATGCCCATCTGACACATTTCTATTTCTATTGAGCAAAAACATATTATAATTTATTTTTACGTCGATGTACATTTATGAGGACTTATTTTGGATGGGGTGAAGGTTAGTTTTTATTGGTAGCCTTTTGGGGTATGTACAACATTTTGATCGGTTTCTGTTTCGTTATTTTAGGGACCCTGCACAGCACCATTTCTCTTGTCCTGTGTGCTAGGTGTAATGCTCAGTATCTGATCTCATTCTGTATATATCCCCAATGCACAGTACTACTTCTCTAGGCATGTATGATGCAGTCAAAGGGGTTTTGCCAGGACGTGCCTTATCTGCTAAGAAGCAAATGTAAACAAGCCATGGAGCTGAGAGAGAGAGAGAGACAGACAGCCAGAGCACAGAGCTGCATAAGGGATCGTGTGAAATGCTCACTGAAATAATCAAACTACAACTTGTGGATTCTGTATACAAAAGACAACAGCTTTCTCCACAGCAGCTTGAAAGCTTCATGTTCTCTGTCATCATAAAGCAGGGATCTACTCAGATAATCCCACTACAACTAGTTTATTCTGTATACAAAAAACATATTTTTACCCGGTGCCTTGAAAGCTTCTGCAGCTCAGTCTCATCAGATAAGAAGTGTGCTCTGAGCAAGCCCGGCCAGCAGCTCTTGTCAGGTCGTATCTAGTAGAAGCTTTTAAGTAACTAAGGGCAGGTAAGGCAGCCTGTAGCTCTCTCAGGCTGCACTTTTTGTAATCACATATATTTAGAAAAGTGATTAAATACCCATTTTGGAGGATCCCACGTCAACATTACATCGTGGCAAAACCCCTTTAATTCTCTGTAGATCCTCTTACTTTGTGTGTGTGTGTATATATATGGCCACTGCACAGTACCACTTCTCTAGTTCTGTATAGTGAGGATGAGTCTCTGTAATAAATCTTACTCTGTATATATGGACACTTCACAGTACCACTTCTATAGTTCTGTATAGGGAGGATGATTCTCTGTAATAAATCTCACACTGTATATATGGACACTGTACAGTACCACTTCTCTAGTTCTGTATAGTGAGGATAAGACTAACAAATTTTACTCTGTATATATGGACGCTTCACAGTACCACTTCTCTAGTTCTGTATAGTGAGGATGAGTCTCTGTAACAAATCTTACTCTCTATGGACACTGCACAGTACCACTTCTCTAGTCCTATGTAGTGGGTAAAATCTCTGTAGCTCCTCTTGTTTTATAAATATTGGCACAAGTATCACTTCTCTAGTATGGTGAAGCTAAATCTCTGCAGCTGATCTTATTCTGTATATAGGGACACTGCACAGTACCACTTCTCTAGTCCTGTATGGTGAAGCTAAATCTCTGCAACTGATCTTATTCTGTATATAGGGACACTGCACAGTACCACTTCTCTAGTCCTGTATGGTGAAGCTAAATCTCTGCAACTGGTCTTATTCTGAATATAGGGACACTGCCCAGTACCACTTCTCTAGTCCTGTATGGTGACGCTAAATCTCTGCAGCTGATCTTATTCTGTATATAGGGACACTGCACAGTACCACTTCTCTTAACCCATACGCTTTGTTGATTCTCAGTTTGCTCTTATTCTGTAAAAAAATAAGAATGTAAAGTAATACATTTCTGTTTCTATATGCTGGATATAATTCTCAGCAACTGGTCCTGTTCTATTTGTATGGATACTGCATAGCAAGGTTGCCTCCTGTTTGCAAATGAACAGACAGTTTGCAAAACAAAAGTTTGCAAAAAACATTGCTTCCTCTACAGTCGTAGGGAGTGGCACACATAAACCCTGTCAGTTTTTTTTCTTTTCTAAAGTTATCTGTGCACATTCACCATAACATGATCTTACGGGTATGTTCACACGGTGTTCACATCCAAAAATGCAGCGTCGATTGGATCCAAAATGAATGCAACACGCATCCAACATGCAGGTGCATGTTTGGATGCAGCAGGATCGCACCCTAGTGTTAAATAGGGCTCATGCTGCATCTTTCGGACCAAGAATTGACATGTCAATTCTTAAAACGGATCTGAAAGACGCAATGAGACACGCATCGGCGATCACTCGAGTGAACACTGATTCGTGTTTTACATTGCGAGCAGTGTAAAATCACACTGCTCATTGCTAGATGCGAGTTTGGGTCTGAAAAACGGGCCCAAACACGCATCTAATAATGTATATCGACATGGACAGAACACATCATGTGAACATACCCTTACAGTGCAGACAGTGTGCTTAGTCTTTCCTGCCCCCAAGGACCACATGTATGAACCTTTTTAAGGTCTAAAACTCACTCTTTTGCCCATAGAAACCTATGGGAAAAAAAGTGAGTTTTAAAAAGGGACTATGCATGGGTGAATAAAATATTTACCTCTCAGCTGTTCCAGCAACGATGATGTGATCATTCCCCATAGGTGTTTGTTCACATGGCAACAGGCAACACTGTAATCATGCCATGTAGATGAGCTGGTCCCGAGCACTGAGAGCAGTGATCGCCCGGAGGATTTTAACTCGGAAAGTGCGTCAGACGGGATATCTCTTTGCCACTTTTCCAAAGACACCGAAAGCGGGGAAGCCTGGCAATCTATAATGACTTTATGTATAGTTTAAACAGGTTTTTTTAATTTATCCCTTCGTATAACATTCTATAGAGCCGCATTCTATAGTCACCCCTGTACCGTAGTACCAAATTGCGTCACGCAGTTCTTGTCACAACTGCAAGTAACAAAAGAAGGGCCCTCTTGGTAGACTAAACTGTTATTGTACATCTGCAAAATCTGGTAAATCACTTAGCGCAGGCAATTTTCAATTGCACCACAAAGGAATAACTGGGGACCAACTATTCTCATCTCCCTTAGATCCATAAGGATGTATAAGGCTTTTCCAAATGGCTACAGTTGCACTTAGCATATTGGTTAAAAAAAACATTTCCCTTCTCTATTTGGCAGATTAATCAACCCTTCATATGACCTGACCAGTCCAGCCTCCAAGACAGTAGCAGTGAAGGCCATGTACACATAGCATTGACTTTTGGTGGGTTCAGAATTTAAAATCCTCAAAAATCAGACTTTAACCCTGTGCCCATAGATCTCAATAGAACATCCAAGCTGTAGTCTACACAGCATGGATTTGTTATTGTCAAATTTCCAAACCGCCTGTTTATTGAACATGTTCTATAATCTGCCGTATTATTGCGGATTCTAGTACAGTTCAATGTACTAGGTTGGCCGGAAACCGACCTCGTTTTTTAACGTAAATCCATTCCAAAAACTGCGGTATGGCGATCCAACATGCCGTGTGAACATACCCTTAGGGTACTTGACCACTGTAACGACTGGGAGTAGTGGATCCACTGGACCACCGCAAGCGATGGTATGAGCCACACCATGGAGCGGAGTCTAAGTGGGTCCCGGTATTCACCAGAGCCCGTCGCAATGTGGGAAGGACTTGCCGCGGCGGGATTCCACCAGGTCGCTACCCCAGATGTGACCTGCCTGCAGCGACAGCCGAGGTGCAACGTGGTACAGAATCAGCAGATGAACTCGTAGACAGGGACAGGCCAGAAGGTCAGGGCAGGCGGCGAAGGTTCGTGGTCTAAGGACATGCGCAAACAGGACTGGTATACAGAGAAGGCTAACCGGGATTCTAGAAGGCTTCCTCGCATAGGTACAGGCTCGTGTCCGCAGCCTGCTATGCGGACCGCGCGCCACTCGCTCCCGGCGCATGGGGACCGGCGGGGGCACGACCTGCGGGCTGCGGCGCGAATCTTGACAACCACTAAGGAGAGCAATTGTCATTATACCCTTCCACATTGTTTAAACAATGCAGAAGGGTGTTTAGAGATGGCGGGAGACATGGTGCCGAAGGAGACCTTTGCAAAGCTTCTTGCCGCCATGTTAACCAATTGGCGCACCACAATTTCGCTGATCAGAGTGAGAAACGGAGCTGGCCCCGGGTCCTCCTGTTTCCCGTGGGTGTCAGCTACAATTAGCAGCTGACACAAGCCTTAAAGGAGGTTTCTCACAATGCTGTTTCACAGAGTAGATTTCATTCATGCATCCTGTCTCTTCCTGTAAAATATATTGGGCACATTTAACATATATTATTTAGAAGCATCTCACAGCATGTCTGCCTTAGGGAGTTCCTTGTTCCCAAACCATATTGACCTTAGTAGACTGGAGACCTGAACATTTTTCCAAACATGGATAACTTTCATTTCATTATAGTCCAAATATAACAGACATTATTAAAAGCTACTTGCAGTAACCATTAGGAAAAGCCTGTGGCACGTCTTTAGGGTAGAAATGTCCAGATACATGCAAGTTAATTCAAATCCATACGGGTAGTAAGAGACAGCCACAGAATAGACCACATTCCACACACCTGTGCACGACGTTTCGAAGGGCGGAACTTCTTTCTTAATTCTCCTTTAGTGGTGTTGCATGCTATACGATGAAGCCGCTTGCACGTGTGCAACCAGACTCTCTTCTTTCACACGTGACCGGAGAAATGCCAACCCAGGCCAAAATGTTCCACATATACTGTATGCGGACTTTCAACATTGCCATTTGCAGTTTCTCACTTTATTGTTGCACCATTGAGATTTACTATACTTAATCTATACGTTTGCTGTAAATAAAGTAATTTCATGAATTCATGATGAAGTGTGCCATGGATTTACTGAAGCCTTATAGAGGAACATAAATCCCCCCACTGAGCACTTCAGAGACTCACATAACCAAGGTGTGCGGTTCCAATATTATTTCCTTGAAGGACAGAAAGTTAGGTGAAATCTTCTGTTCAGACAACAAGTGTTACAGTATCTTAAAGGGGTTGTCTCGCTACAAAGATTAGCTTTGAAAATGTTGTGATCACTAAATAAAGACGCTTTCCAAATATATTGCGTTCTTATTTTTTTTTTTTGTTAAAGGGGTTTTGCCAGGACCTGCCTTATCTGCTAAGTAGCAAAGACACAGACAGGCAGAGCACAGAGCTGCATAAGGGATCGTGTTAAATTCTAACTCAAATAATCAAACTACAACTTGTGGAATCTGTATACAAGAGACAACAGCTTTTCTCCACAGCTGCTTGAAAGCTTCTTCATGTTCTCTGTCATCAGATAAACCAGTGATCTACTCAGATAATCACACTACAACTAGTGGTTTCTGTATACAAAAGACAACATATTTCTACCCGGTGCCTTCAGCTCCCTCTCATCAGATAAGGTGTCTTCTCTGCGCAAGCCCGGCCAGCAGCTCTTGTCACTCTGCCTGGTCGTATCTAGTACAAGCATTGAAGTAACTAAGGGCAGGTAAGGCAGCCTGTAACTCTCCCAGACTGCAATATTTTTAATGACATATATTTAGAAAAGTGATTAAATACCCATTTTGGAGGATCCCACGTCAACATTACATCGTGGCAAAACCCCTTTAAGGAGCTACAAGTGATTTTTCTTACCTTCTGTGCTCTCTCTGGTTCCCCAAGTGACCAACCTGTGTACTTCTCCCCCCCCCCGCTGTTTGTTCTATCTGATAGTAGGGAGTGATGTCATGTCATAACACAGGTCGTGCAGCACAGAACTCCGGACAGTGAGAGCTTGTTTGTTATCTGTTCTTTCAGACAAAAGATCGTAATTACTACTGTTTACTTTAACTCAGAAGCTTTCCTGGTCCTGACAGCATGAGATTTATCTAATTAGCAGAGGTCTGAATGCACAGAGCTCATATGCTAATTACAGACAAATTGACCAGGAAGTGACAGAGCAAAGCAGCATTATTTCATTTATGCATCCTATGAAACTTTGAGATGAGACAACCCCTTTAATCTCTCTCTGTACTATCCAAAACTAAAAAGTATGTTTTGGCAGGAGTTACACCTAAAAACGTACCTGTTCCAACTTACATGCCAATTAAACTTCAGAACAAACGTATAAAACCTATCTTGTTCCAAATCCCGCGACTGCCTTACTTGTTTTGGAGGTTTGGCCTAGGTTCTGTATTTAGTAAGGGGTCTGAGCTGGGGTCTGTTTTGGCTTAGGGAGTCTGCTGTAGGAGTCTGTATTATAGAGTAATTCTTGCGTATGGTCTGGGTCTGGTTATTATGCCATCTGTATTTATCTGTTCTGTTTTTCTTTTTGGCTCAGGGGTCTGTATTTATCCAGGGGTCTGTGTTTTGGTGACTAGTTATTTTAGGGTCTGTTTATATTTTTGAAGTTTGAGTGAATAAATCTTCAGGTGTTGTCTGGGGTCTATGTTCATTTTGGGGTGTGATTAGGAGTCATGTATGAATTGGATTAGTGCTGTTTGGGTGCCGAAGCCTCTTAAATTGGTGGGCATTTGTAAATCTCTGCATCATATAATACACATTCTGTGTACTCTTATTTCCCTGATATAATTACCATATTTTTTGGACTATATGAAGCACTTTTTTTCCTCTAAAATTTAAGGGGTAAATGAGGGTGCATCTTATAGTCTGAATGCACTCTCTCGGGCCCGCTGTAGGGTGAAGAGGAGCGATGCTGCAGGAAGCCGCTGGTGGTATTTAAGGGGGTAAACCCAGCTACTGACTTCCCGCAGCATCGCTCCTCTCCAGTGCATCTGCCACCAACAGCAGGGATGGAGCTAGCTCCGTCCCTGCTGTTAACACTGTAGATGCTGAGGCAGCCACACCGTCTAGCAGAATGAGGAGCAGTGCAATGTATTTGCAGGGGGGAGCATTGTTTGCCGTGGCAGCAGAAAGCTCATGCAGGCTTCTGAAGCTGCCATGTATTACACCCTGACTATGGCAGGCTGTAATAGATAATGAATGAATGAATTAAAATCCTATGTACAGAAATATAATAGTATTGCTGTAAATAGGACAAGGCATTCTGCCCCCTAGTGGTCTAGTACCCTAGGGGGACTAAGTAATAAAGTAAAAAAAAATATTATTGTTTAAATCACTCCTTTTTCACCGTTTTACAAATAAAAAAAATAAAAAGGTAAAAATAATTGGTATTGCCACATCCGTAAAAGTAAGATCTATTAAACTATAACATCCTTTACCTCATATGCTGTACAGCATAGAAGAAAAATTGTGTTTTTTTGGGTCATTTCATATCCCCAAAAAATTGGAACAAAAAGTCGTATCTATCCCAAAACAGTATCAATTAAAAACTACACTACAGCCTGGTCTTTTTGCTTCAAATTCTTTTTTCCTATGTTCCTCCTCTAAAACCTAGGTGCTTCTTATAGTCCGAAAAATACGTTACTAAGAAATAGTGAAATATGTTATGTATGTGAGTCTATGTTAGGGTATATGATGCTTCCGTGTGCAAATGCTAAACAACCTATCATGCTTGCAGCTTTTGAAAGTGGCACGGCGCCAGCAAGAATTTGCATGAGCCACTCCCCTTTTAAAACAAGCCGCACACCCACTTCACACAAGCCACACCACACTGGATGCAATTGTGTAAGGACTCGGGAAGAAAGCTAATTGAGGGTTGTGTTGTCACCCAGCTTTTCTGGATTTTGGATAGCCTATTCTTTATCCAGGAGAGCTGGGAGATGCCGCTGATCTATTCTTGAATCTAAAACATTATCTTCTACCAATAATCCTCCCATACAGTGACCATATAGTGATAGATTGCAGTTGTACACAAGCGCTCTACAGACGTATCAGTGATTACAGTGTAGTTACATCCAGTGAATCACAGGAGACATATTCTCAGATGGAAGTTGTTCACTTTCCCTTTTCTTCTCCATCCAGTCCAGACCAGCTACCACTCGTCACAGAATTTACCATAAAATTCTCACTTTTCCAGCACTTTACTGTTTCCTACCTGTGCCCACCTCTGTACAAACTCCCCATGGAGGGTGGCAAGTTTATGGGGTGATTGGTGGGGGTTGTATTTTGTGTTAGCACTAAACCACATAACACATTGGTGGGGGAAGGGCAGAAGAGGGGGTTCAACCCACAGTTTACTGGCCCAATCTCCTTGAGGTGTTAGGAGGGCTTAGAAATTGCTTTTCGGCTGTGCCCTGCAGCCGCAGTATCATTTTGTGTGGTCTGAATGACGTCCCTTGCAACCCCCAGAAGATCAGCTGCAGGCATGACCTCCAGGGAGTGCAGGAGATGTAGTTTTGTAATGTCTTTTGAGTGTTTCTATTTTTATACTGGTTTCCACTTTGGACTATGGTGACTCATTGGACTACATTGGACCAGCGTTGGATCCATTGCTTTAATAAAATGGTCAACGAAGGATTTTGTTGGGGAGTGTTTATTTAATAACATGTTTTTGTAAACCTTTTAATTCCGGTGTCAGTAATGGAGGTGTTTGACAGATGCCTCACCATTACTAGAGCTGGGGCTTGGTGTCAGGCAGGGGTCTTGTCACTATTAAACCAGTATGCAAGCACTGGAAAAATACAGGTTAGCGTTAGAAGTGGACCCTCTAGTGTGTTAGTCCGCTTTTGGGGCAGCTGTGGGCTGCTAATTTAGGGGGGGTAGGAACCAATATCTATGAACCTTCCTATCCTGATAGTATTATCCTGCAGCTGCTGGTTTTACTTTGGCTGGTTATAAAAAATGAGGGGATCCCCACATCATTGGTTTTAAAATTATTTATTTAGTGGTCTATTTTTACATATTCAATTACTAAATACATTTAAAAAAGTGATGTGGAGTCCCCCTAATTTTTAATAACCAGCCAAGGTAAAACCGACAGCTGCAACCTGATACTATCAGGATGGGAAGGTCTATGAATATTAGGCCTTTCCTATAAAAAATACCAGACTGAAACCTCCCCAGAGGCTACTCCTTTACATTAAGGGATCCACTTCTGGCTATCCAGCACTTAGGCCTGAACAGGGATGCTCATTACAAGGTTAACATTAGCATCATGAATGCGATTGTCATATACAGTATATAAATGAGGAAACATCTGTTTGATTTCACAGCTACAACCGGATTTTAATTTAATAAATGAATTTGAATAAGAATCTGTAAAACAATAAAATTGAGGCCTAAAAAAAAGTTGGAAAATAAAGTCCAGTAAAAATTGTTTTATCTTGCTAACTCATGACCTTGAATTTCCACAGAAATTGAATATAAGGTTTAAAAAGTCCACCCACATAAGTAACAATGGACAGGACGCATAAATCAAATCCACATAGCCACCAAAGAAAAAATACAGGTGAGTAATATTCTTTAAGTGTTGTAATACACAGCCTAGTCACATTATTATGATCAGTTCATAGCTAATGAAGGAAGCTTGATGAGTACATTAGGTGTGCAATAAGCTGTCTGCACACATTTTCCTTATTGCTGGTGATAGGGGCAATATATCAGGGGGCCTCTGAGGCAGACAGATGATCACTGCAACCTTGCTAAAGAAGCTGCATCGACAGAAAAGGCTTACATTTTCACTGCAATATCGGAATCGGATCTCCACTGGTTGCCTTCTCTGATGAGTAAAGTTCTCTGCTTTGTTGAATGGATGGAAGGGACGTTTCAAGTAAAAAAAACATCAGAAAACCATTGCTGTAAGAACACAAGCTGGAGCTGGCAGCATTATGGTCTGGAGAATGTTGTTGGACCCATTCATCCATGTGGAAGACCCTCTTAACTGATTTCAGTAGGAATCCATCCTTGCAGGTCACATACACCCATACATTATGATTGACTTTCCTAGAGCAGATGGAATTTTCAAGCAAGACAGTAGAACATGTCATACGGCTGGAAATGTCAGACAATGGTTGGAAGAGTATGACCAAGACCAACAAGTACTACAATGGCTCCCTAATTCTCCAGACCTTAAAGCTATTAAGCTTCTATGGGATCACCTTGAAATTTATGAATCCTCCCCCATGCACCCTCCGGCAGCTGTTGGATGCACTGCAGACAGCATGGCCCAGATATCTATGACAACCTACCAGGACCTGACTGAGTCACATCCAACCCATCCATCTGCTCTCTGTGCTGCACATGGCAGGTATTTTGGATATTAGCTGGTGGTCATAATAATGGGAGTCGACGGGGTATATGCAGACTTACTGTACATTTAGAAGCAGTAAGATAAATCCTTTTATGTGAAGCATTTTTACTTATTTTTTTTTATAAATCTTTTGTTTTTAAATATTTTATTGTTTAACAAGGATTAAACATACAAATCAACTCATACAGATTGGAGAAAGAGCATCTGAAGTTTTTACAAATTTGTGGTGATACAAGATAATATTTATGTCTATAACCTGACAAAGACATTGCTCTGCCAATTAAATAAATTCAGCCCTATGCCAAGGGGTTGTCTCACTATAAGGATTGCTTTTTATGCTAAAGATCTTACAAAAACAAGTCACTGCAATATATGTCCATTAACTGTGTCCTACCTATTTTGAGATCTCCCCTCTTGAATGGGCTGCATCAGCTCCTCAGGTCTCTATAGCTACAGACCTGTTTGATCTCTCCTGATAGGCTGCCAGCACTGGTTGCTATAGCTACAGACCTGACCTCTACTGCAGCCTAGTAGAAGCCAGTAAACACGCCCCTGAATTCAAAATGAAACCAAGAAAACAGGACTGAGGTAAGATGAATCAATGTAGTGAGACAACCCCTTTAAGGCTCTGTAACTTTTCCGCTATTGAAGCTATATGCCCACCTTCTTTCGCAGGGCGAAAAGTAGTTTTTATTGTCACCAACTTGGGGTTTTTAAATGTGCGACTTTTTTACTACTTCTTATTACACTTTTTATAACATTATTTCATTCTGATATTCATTCTTGTGCTTTCTTATGAGGTTAAAAGATGCCCCTAAAGCAGTGGTTTAGGTCCTGTGATTTTTACTAGTTTTTTGAAAAATCCTAAGGTTTTTAAGTAACCACAGTGTTTAAATTAGATGTAAAAATTCCAATTTGTTAGGGTACGGCCACACAACAGTGGTAAAATGGGGTATTTTATGGTCTTTTGGATGGTCGTGGGGGGGGGGGGGGCAGCTCAGTTTGCGGATTCGACAATCCCCCTTAACCATTGAATTACACATCTTCCGCCCAAAAAACAGGCAGAAGAATGTGCATATTGCAATTTTTTTGGGATGTTTGTCGGTTTTAAAATCTGACTGTCAGATAATCTAAGCAAGATAATCAATTTTTTTTGTCCTGTTTAAAAACATAATCCAGATTGCTTCTCTTTTGTATGCAATTGGAGTAGGTAGCAATAGGACTGCTGCCATCTTGTGCATCCTGTTTTAAGGTTTGTAATAGTCACCAGACTTTTTTGAGCACATAAGGCAATAAGTCTCTAAATCACTTAATAAATTTGGCCCGAACTAGTAGCTATTCCGAAATACTTTTCAAATGTCTTCAAACCTGTTATAAGTCCTTTTTAATTCATAAAATAGCTACAATTATTTTTCTACAATGAAATGAAAATATTAAAAAAATTTGGGCATTTATTCTTGTGCTTTTTTAGTTGAAAAATGCCCTTCAAACCAGTGGTTTAGATGCCGGGTTCTTTTGCTTTTCACAAATTTTTTAAATATCCTATGATTTTAAAGTCACTACAGTGTTTACATTGAATATGAAGATCTCAAATTGTTGCTGTAGTTTTATCTCCACTATTACCCTACTGAAAGGATTTAGAGAATTGGGATTTTTTTTCATTGCAGGTGGTCAGAGTACTCAGCATCAAAGGGGGGAAAGATATATTCCATCGCTTTTGCAAGGTAAGTATAGTGCTCAGCCCTTCCAATATCACAACCAATCTTGTATGTTTTGAAAGCAGGTGTACCATGCCTACTTTGATTAGCTTTCCTCTTTAAATAGGCATGGTACTTTCAACATACTCAGCACATATGAAAAGTAAGAAAAAAAATATTAGGCTAGGTGTACACCATGATTTGTATCATATGAAAAAGCTTTGGGACACATTTATCAAGTCAGCTGTGGCAAACGTCTGGCACAAACTGCCTCTAAAATAATGGTGCACATGCTTATGTGCCTCTTTTGACATAAAGGGTGTGACCTAGATAGAGAGGTGTGACTTTTTGGAAAGCGTCGTGGCTTAGTATGTGACACCATGCACCAAGAAAAAAATGCCAAAATTTCGGCACAGTTAGTGGCCTAAAGTAAGCCAATTTATAAAAGGTGTACAGTTAAACTGAACAGTTGTAACATGTGCCATATTTATTAACAGCATGATAAAAATTAGTGCATTATAAGGCTGTCTAGTCTAACTTTACACTATCTAAAAGTTTAACAATATCGATACCTCATTTTTTGGGGGGGCAAAATGGGATACTGGCTCCTTTTTATTTCCCTTTTAAAAGCAAGATCCAGATGGCTTCTGCTTTGTGTACAGTTCTAGTCAGTGGCAGTATAAAAAAATTAAAAAAAACTGATAGTATATTTTAAAAGGATGCAAATATGTAATCTGAATAGGGCCTACAAAACGTTGCAAGTTTCTAAAACACTTAAATGTGGCCTGAATGTGTAACTATTCAGAAATACTTTTCAAATGTCTTCAAACCTATGTCACGTCCATTACAATTTATAAAATAGCTACCATTATTTTTTTTTTATAATCAAGGGGAAATATTTTAAAAATTCTGTCATTTATTCTTGTGCTTTGTTTTGAAGGGTAAAAAAAGGATCTTTAAACCAGTGGTTTAGGTCCTGGGTTCTTTTGATTTTTACATATTTTTAAATATCCCATGGCTTTAAAGTCAGTATAGCGTTTACACTGTATGTGAAGATCTCAGAGGACATGTATGAAAACTGTCTAGATCTAAGACTGTCTTTGTTGCACATAGCAACCAATCAGAGCTCCTCTTTCATTTTTTCCGAGCGTTAGATGAAATGAAAGTGGAGCTCTGATTGGTTGCAATGGGCAACAAAGAAAGTCTCAGATCTAGACAGTTTTCATACGCGAGGCCCCTCAAATTGTTGCTGTAGTTTTATCTTCATTATTAGGCCGTGTTCACACGGCTTATTCCCGACGGATTTGTGAGCCGTATTGAGCTCAGAAATCCGCCGTGAATAAGGGGCGGGACGGGGGCGGGGCCGGGGCGCGGCGGGGGCGCCGCTCCCGGCCCCATAGACAATGCATTGTTTACGGCGCGTCCGCGCCGTAAATAATGTGCGTGTCACTTTCTCCCCCTCGCGGCGGATTTGCCGAGCGGGGAGGAGCGACGGAATCCACTGCTCTCATAGAGAACAGTGGATTACCGTAATGACAGGGACGGATTGGCACCGTACTGAAGCGCAAATCCGGCGTGGAGTACGGCGCCAATCCGCCCCCAAATAAGCCGTGTGAACGAGGCCTAAGGGTATGCTCACACAGCATATTATTTATGCCTCATATTTACGCACTGAAAATGTGTTAGTTGCGCTGTTGAAATTGCTTGCAAGTACGTAATTTCAAGTCGAAATCAACGTCTAATGGTCTAGGGCAGATATCTGCCTCCTATACTGTACTCTTCTATCGTGCTTGTACGCCTGAAAGAATTGATATGTCATTTCTTTTCAGGCGCGCACAGAAATTTGCCGTGTGAACAAACCCTTACACTACTAGATTTTGAAAATTTTTATTTTTATTTTGATGCAGGTGGTCAGAGTACCCAGCAACAAAGCCAAAATCGGCTAGGAAGGGGGGAAAGTTATATTCCATTCCTTTTGCAAGGTAAGTATGCTGCTCAGTTCCATCAGTCCTTCCTATGCTAAAACCAATTTTGTATGTTGTGAAACCATATGCACCAGGCTTTAGACAGATTTTAGACACCTCTGTGCCTTGTTTGATCAAAGGGGTGTGGCCTCAGAAAAAGGGCAGTACTTTGTGGAAAGGGTTAGTGCTCAGCGTGTGACACTATGCACCAAAGAAAGTGCCAAAATTATGCTTCAGTTAGTGGCATAATGTAAGACAATTTATAAAAGGTGTACAGTTAGACTACACAGTTCTAACATGCACCAGATCAACAGTATGATAAAATTGGCGCATTCTAAGATGGTCTAGTTTAGCTCTACACTGTATAAGAGTTTCACAGTATTGATTATTGTTCCCCATTGTTTTTGAGGGGGCAAAACAGGAGGCAACAGAATAGAGGCTCCTGTTTTTCTGTTTGAAAACAGGATATAGATGGCTTATGTATAAATGATCGCACCCCCTAGTGGTGAAGTACCCTAAGGGGGACTCAAAGTTAAAGTAACAAAAAAAATCTATTAAAGTGTAAAAAAACAAAAAATATTAAAAGTTCAAATCACCCCCCTTGTGCCATTTTACAATTTAAAAAATAAAAGAATAAAAAAAGTTACACATATTTGGTATTGCCGCGTTTGAAAAAGTCAAATCTATTAAAATATAACATAATTTATCCCGCACGCTGAACACCGTAGAAGAAAAAAAATTCCAAACGCCAAAATTTAGTTTTTTTGGGTCATTTCATTTCCTTTAAAAATTGGAATAAATGTAATCAAAAAAGTCATGTATTCCAAACTGGTATCAATAAAAAATACACCTCAGCCCACAAAAAATGCAACCTCACTCATGTCCATAGGTGTTAGTACAAAAAAGTTATTGGTCACAGAAAATGACACTACCCACAAATTTCAAAAATAGAAAATGTTTGGATTTTTTTTATGGTACCAAAACCATACATGTTTGGTATTGCCAGATTCGTATCAACGTGTAGAATACCGATAACACATAATTTTTAACGAAGATTGAACGCCGTAAAAGCAAAGCACCGGCTAACATAGTGCAAGTACATTTTTTCTCACATTTTGCCCCTCTTCGAATTTTTTTGCAGTTTCCGAGTATATTCTATGGTAATATGAATAACATCATTAGAAAGCACATCTTGTTCCGCAAAATAAAAGCCCTCATATGTCCATATAGATAACAAAATTGAAAAGTTATGGTGCTAGGAAGACTGGGAGGGAAAAACTAACTTGATCAAAATTAGGCCTCGGTGTTAAGGGATTAAATGTTTTTTGTTGTGATCTAAGAACAGGTAACATGAAAGCCATGATATCACCATCAAGACAGACTTTGCTGCATCTGTACATTATGACAAGCACTTTTCTACTCTGTACAAGTGCAGATCAGCTGATCTGGTAAAGGGGTTTATTTAAGCAATTCTGCAAAGGGGTAGAACCATCAGCTTCTCAACTATTTAGGGCCTCGTATGAAAACTGTGGCTTAAGACTTTCTTTGTTGCACATAGCTCTGATTGGTTTTTATGGGAAACAGAGAATGTCTTAGACCTAGACTGTTTTTCTCACATAAGGCTCTTAGTCCTATGCATTATATTATGATTTATGCAAGCAACTATTCAATTACCCAGCAGTCTAAGTTTTTCGTATGGCCAAAAATATTTTCTAAAAGTCTGGATTGCCTATGCTGCATTCATGTTTGATATCACGCTGCAGATATGTCTACTGCATTCATTGCCTAAATAAATACAACTCTTACTACAATAAATCTAAGGAGTGCTGAGGCATTTCTTCTAAATTTGGTAATACAGGATTGGTAATCCTATAGTAAGCACCCCAGTACTCTTAAAGAAACCACTAGAAGGTGTGCAGCATCCTCTATCTCTAAGTTTTCAATAAAAACATAGGGCTGCATGTATGAAAACCATATAGGTCTAAAACTCACTTTGTTGCCCATAGTAACCTATCAGAGCGCCCCTTTAACCCCTTAACGACCGCGCACCGTCTTTTGACGGCGGCCGGTGCGGGTCGTTCGTCTGCATCGACGTCTTTTGACGTCGCTGCAGACATCGGGGTTTGCGGTGCCCGGCGCCACAGCTGCGCTAGGATCGGGGCTGAACTACACAGCCCCGATCCCAGAGCATCTCCTGCAGGCATCGGGGAGCAGAGGAAACCTCCGCAACCCGATGCTTTAACCCTTTGATTGCGGCGGTGCGTTACTGCAGCGCAATCAAAGGGATCCCCTGCTCTGTCGGGTGATCGGAACGCCCGGTCACCCGACAGAGCTCAGGGACCGGCTGCACAGTCAGCTCTGGGGACCTAGCATGGCCCCAGAGTTGTCTGTGTAAGAAGCCAGTGATTAGGATGCACTGTGTGCTGTCCTAATCACTGCCTGTGTCAGACTGACACAGATAAGCATGTATTAGCATATATGAATATGCTAATACATTACTAAGTGTAAAAAAAAAAAAAAATGTTAAACAGTTCTCCCTTCATGGGAGTCAAAAAAAAGTACAAAAAAACCATAAAAAGTGTAAAAAAAAGAATAAAAAAAATAAATAATAAAATAAAAATAAATATTTAATAAAAAATAATTGTACATAAATTACACGCACAAAAAAACCTACACATATTTGGTATCCACACGACCGTAATAACCTGTAGAATTAATCTAACAAGTTATTAAGTGTGAAATGTGAATGGTGTAAAAAAAAAATTAAAAAAACAAAAAAAATTTTTGTAAAAAAATAAAAAAAAATACTGCAATTATTTATAAGTGTACTTAAACTATTCCCTTATAAAGTACAACTTGTCTCGAATAAAACGAGGCCTCATCCAACTGCGTCATTGAAAAAATAAAAAAGTTACAACTGTTTAAACGCAAGGAGGCCAAAACTAAAAAAATGTTCTGGTCATTAACTACTTTTCAGGCGTTCGGCTTAAGGGGTTAATTTCACATAGTGCTCTGGAAAAATTAGAGGGATGCTCTGAATGGCTGCTATGGGCAACACAGTGAGTTTTAGACCTAGACAGTTTTCATACATGTGGCCCATATTTTTATTATGTAGACATAAAAGCTAAAGACAGAGATACACCCAGGTAAGTGCTTACATATTTCAAATAACTAATACGTTCTTACTCATAGCGTTAAATGATAGAGACCTTGTTATTTAGGGTGGTTTGACACATTGCAGTTGAAAAATGCAACATAAAAGCATTCGTCTTTTACTTCACTTGTGATCTAATTTGAGTCGATTACAAAACCACCTACATTTAAAAAATTTCATTTTTAGTGCAGTTGAGAAACACAGCAAAAATGCAATGCAAATGCAGCGTGTGAACCCCTTTTGTATTAAACATTGTATGCACTAATCAAACAGAAGGACATCATTGCTTACCTGACAGATGTAACCCATCATAGCATGAATGAATGCAAGACTTGGGTTGAGACAGAGGTTTCCTGTGTATGTAACCAATCAAATCACCAAGGGACGGCATATTCAAAAAGGCCCCAGAGAGGAATAAAAGTAATGTCAGAAAAATAAAAACTACATATGTTGGAAAAAGGTGGAGGAGCCAGCTCAAAGCCCTGCATTATGTAAATGAAGAAATAATAGCTTAGAAACATTGCAAAAGTAGTAACAAGACAAATGACCTACTGGTAATGATGAAAAATTACATTTTTGGGATGAAGATCTTGGAAACTCAGTTTCTAGCATTGGTATCCAGAAAACTTCTCTACCATGAAGTAGATATGTAATGTCTCCTCTCTCTCCTCATTTCTTTTCTTGATCTCCAGTTAGCGGGACAACATAATTTTATCCTTACCACCTCCACATACTGCAAACCTATGGCAGGTAATATGATTTGCCATTATAAAAGCCATCATCCCTGACATACGTTAAAATCAAGGTACTGAGATTAATTGCAGCAATGAATCTAATTGCTACTTGGAGGTGTCTCAAATGGGACAGAGACTTAGAAATAGTGGTTATCCAGATCGGACGCTGAATTGTGCTAGAAATACGGCAGCCAACAAGTCTCTCAATAATTTACTTACTGGTTCTTGTTCTATCAAATCTTCAGCAAACCAATGTTGGTTATTGAATATAGTAGACAATTGAATGCTATTAAACACATTGTTACAAAAGACTTACCAATTCTGATGGAAGTTCAAAGATAAAAATTAGAATATGTTCACACGGCGTAATTTTGGCACGCATTTTTCTGTAGAGAAAGATTTTCAGTAGTCTGCTCATTATTAGCACAAGCTAAAAGGAGACACCAGTGTGTATAGATAACACAGGATCCACTAGTCACAATAGGAGATAGTCACAGCTCACCCTCTCCCCCTCCCTACACACTGACTTCTTATCAGGTCACAGAGCATGCCTAGAAAACTGTCCTATAGAAGTCAATGGGACTGAGTCAGTCTTAAAGTGGTTGTCTCACTACAAGGATTGCTTTTTATGTTAAAGATAAAAAGTGACTTTGTTAATGGTCACATATTGCAGTGTCCTACCTACTCCTCGATATTTCCTCTTGTATGGGCTGCATCAGCTCATCAGGTTGCTATAGCTACAGACTTGTTTGATTTATCCTGAGAGGTTGCCAGTACTGGTCACTGTAGCTACAGACCTGGTGTCCTGAGCAGCCCATCACTGCAGGCCAGTAAACACCAAATTCAAAAACAACACAGAGAAAATAGGACTGAGGTAAGATGAATCCATGTAGTAAGACAACCCCTTTAAGGCTCTTATGTGCATGAAGCTGCTGTAAAGTATCTCTCTGACTGCTGTTAAAAGCAGTGCAGGGAAGAATGCCTTCCCCACAGTCATATATAGATGACTGAATTGAGAAATCTACAATCAGGAAATAAAAATGGCTAAGAAGAAAAGAATATAGATCAGGGTCTTGATTTAATAAGTAGAAAAAAAATTGGTGACAGATTCCCTTTAAGCCACGCCCCCGGCAGAGCTTCAAAGGTATACTTGTTGGACCTGAGAGCCTTCTTTATGCCCCTGACAGCCATGTATACCTGTCGGCACCCCACAATCGTTTGTTGTTGGCAATAAAGCTGTAATGTATTGCAGAAAGTGTCTGTGAATGGCACACTCTGAGTTGGTACCCTCCCTGCGCTGTACATGTGCGACACTATTCTCTATGTAGTTAAGGATAGATATAACAGGACATGGTTCATCAAGTAGCACTTGTACTGGAGTGATTTATTGGATACTCATGTGAAATGCATTATGTTTGAAAAATGAGGACACATCTTAAAGGGGTTTTGCCACGATGTAATGTTGACGTGGGATCCTCCAAAATGGGTTTTTAATCACTTTTCTAAATATATGTGATTACAAAAATTGCAGCCTGAGAGAGCTACAGGCTCGCCTTAGTTACTTAAAAGCTTGCATTAGATACGACCCGACAAGAGCTGCTGGCCGGGCTTGGGCAGAGCACACTTCTTATCTGATGAGAGGAAGCATAAAGAAGCTTTCAAGGCACCGGGTAGAAAATGTTGTCTTTTGTATACAGAATCCGCTAGTTGTAGTGTGATTATCTGAGTAGATCCCTGCTTTATCTGATGATAGGGAACATGAAAGAGCTTTCAAGAGGCTGAAGGAGCTTTCAAGCTGCTGTGGAGAAAGCAGTTGTCTTTTGTATACAGAATCCGCTAGTTGTAGTGTGATTATCTGAGAAGATCCCTGCTTTATCTGATGATAGGGAACATGAAGGAGCTTTCAAGAGGCTGAAGGAGCTTTCAAGCTGCTGTGGAGAAAGCGGTTGTCTTTTGTATACAGAATCCACTAGTTGTAGTTTGATTATTTGAGTGAACATTTCACACGATCCCTTATGCATGGCTCTGTGCTCCGGCTGTGTCTCTCTCTCTCTCAGCTCAGCATGGCTTGTTTACATTTGCTTCTTAGCAGATAAGGCACGTCCTGGCAAAACCCCTTTAAGGTGAGAATACATCTTAAAGGGGTTTTGCCACAATCTCATTTCATACCTCCTGCATCCAGCTCTTCAGCTCTGTGTGCTCAGAAGGGGGCGTGTGTGATTTGTCTGAATTGCATATCATGTGACCCAGCAGGATGACATCACCAGGCCTTTCCTCTCTCTAGTCAAAGAAAGGTCTGTTTATGTAAAGCGTTGTGAGTAGCTGAGAGGTAATGTTTTTACCTCACAGCACAAGGGTCCTAGGTCTAATCCCTGCAGGAACCAAACCTGTGTTTTTTTTTTCTTTATCAATGCACAGACCTCATTGATGTTTCTTTTTTTATTTATTTGCACTGTTTGACTAATTACTAAGGAATACAGAGGACGGGAGTAGAGTGAAGAGTAGAGTAGAGTGGGGTTTGAACACTTCGTAGCTACCTGAGAGGAGAGGTGATATCTGAGCATATCTGACCAGGACTGAGGAGCTCTCAGCCCTGGTCGTATCCCCTGGAGACGAGCTGTAAACAATGGATCACTAAAGGAGCAGCTAAAACAAAAACGGTGCAGAATTTTTAATAATGATGAATGGTGAAAATGTTTATTATTTAGTTTGCAAGTTTCCCACATCAATTTTATTTCGTGGCAAAACCCCTTTAACAACATTGAGTTCTAGCAAACAGAAAGAAATATGTAAAAGAAAACCTTACTGTATACAATTTAGTGTAAAAAAAATTTGAACAATTTACTCACAATGTCTTTCTAGAAGAAATGAAAATCACTGTCCTCAGAAGGATGACAGTGAAGTTCATTTTCCTTTTATTTGATAATACACGTATTTCGATATTCTGCTGTTTTTTTCCACAACATAACTGTAATGTAAGATGCCACAAAATCAGACGCAGGAAACTGAGCAAAATAAGAAATTAGAAAATTTGTCTAATTCATTTTCATTTTTCATTTGTCTAATTCATTCATTTTTGCTATTGCTCCTTGCTTACTTCTTGCTTGACTTGGTAGTTTTTTGCATGCCATAGCCAGTATTGAGTAGTTTTGCAATGATCTTATATATAGTTAAAAAAAAACTATAACATTGTTTGCTTTTGTTACATTTTTATTTAGATGAACAAGTTAACCTACTTGGTGCAGCTGGGGGCCATGCTTACACTACAAAACGTGAAAATGAAGCACATAGAAATCAAAGAGGAAGAGCACAGTCTGAGAGCAGAGGTGGGACAGGGGCAAGACTGGAGGTGCATCATACCTCAGGTGCCCAACACAGCAAAATATCTTCTGGAAAGCAACCAAATTATTACAATAGGCCAACCAACCAAGCTGGAAATGGTAAATTGAAAATGTGTCTGTATTGTAAATGGGATATAGGCAAAGTTCATGTGTATACTTTACATGCTTTATCTGTCTTTGTAAATGCAGTGGGTATGAATGTTCCATCTGAGCCTTTGTAGTTAGTGAGTGGGGCACATTGCTACCTGGGCTGGTCTTCTCCTTAGCTGAGCTATAAAGAATTGCATGTAAAATAAATATCAAGGTACAGTGCTATAATTAGCCGTGAAGCAACAAGATACACAGGGCCACGTCTAATCCAGGGGAAAAAGTATTAAAACCTCACCTGTTTTTATTGATGTAAAGGCTATTGCTTTATTTTGGGTGGACTAGTACAGTGAAGAGATTAATGTCTGCTTGGAAGTCTATGGCCGTAAAAGTGTTAACATCAGCATCATTGGTGGTCTAGGATAATGAAAGGGTTAATGCCAAAATTCTTTGTGGTCCAGGGCTGTAAATGGAATTATTGTCCTGTAATTCTGGTCAAAATCAATGAAGGAATTAAACTATTAGGCTAGGTCTACACAGCTAATCTCAAAATGCTGTCCAAAATCCATCAGCGCGGTCCTGCGCAAAAGCCGCGGTTGGTATTTGCATTTGCCGTCAGCCCTGTACAACTGAATGTACGGGAATCCGACAGCAATCTGGCGGAATATACAACATGTTGCATATTCCGCTGGATTTTAAAACTAACGGTAAAAAATCCATGCTGTAAAGATTACAGTACAGAGTACCGTCGGAATTTCAGCGGATTCAAAGTGCTTTACTCGTCGAAAATCCAACAGAAAACCTATGCTGTGTAGACCTAGCTTTCAAGTCAATATACCTGATGATCTAGTACAGTGAGAAACAATAACCTGCAATATCAAAACCTCTGACAAGTGAAGTTAATTATAATAATATAATAATCTCATTACATGACATCGGTCACTGGGGGCAGTATATTATGCACCAGGTAAACAGTTAGTTTTTGAAATGTATGTGTTGGAAGCAGGAATAATGGCCATTGGATAAGGATTTGAGTGACTGCAACCAAATTGTGATGTCTAAATGTGGTCAGAGCCTCTCCAATATTTGTATTGGAGGGTATTTTGTGTTTTTAAATGTTTTTAAGTTTGTTTCAGTTGTGATAGCTGTATTTTTTGCATTTATAGTGTATTTTTTGGAATAAAAATCTTTTTGTGGTAAATATTGGAGAGTCATTATACTTTATATTGGTACATGTTGTTTATGGTATGGTGACTTATACTCATGTTTAGACCAGTTTTTGAATCGGTATTATATCAGAAGATGGGCAGCAACTTCATTGCCTCTGCCTAGATAACCCTACTCTCCTTACTGTGACAGTTGTCTAAACCCTTCTCTTTTTATGGCCTATAATAGGCCTATTTATCTATTAACTCTTTACAGGCAGTCCCCGAGTTATGAACGGGATATTTTCTGTAGGTTTGTTCTTAAAGGGGTTGTCTCACTACATCGATTCATCTTACCTCAGTCCTGTTTTCTTGGTTTCATTTTGAATTCAGGAGGATGTTTACTGGCTTCTACTAGGCTGCAGTAGAAGCCAGGACTGTAGCTTTAGCAAGCAGTGCTGGCAGCCTATCAGGAAAGATCAAACAGGTCTGTACCTATAGCGACCTGAGGAGCTGATGCAACCCATACAAGAGGGGATATCTCAGAATAGGTAGGACATTGTTAATGGACATATATTGCAATGTGACTTGTTTTTGCGAGATCTTTAACATAAAAAGCAATCCTTGTGGCGAAATAACCCCTTTAAGTTGAATTTGTATGTAAGTCAGAACAGGTACATTTATTAAATGTAACTCCAGCACAAAATAAATAAATTTAAGTTTTGGATAGTACAGGGAAGGATTAACATCCCTTTAACATTTGTTTTTCTACCTGTTCCCTTGTTTAGAAGATTTCACCTTTTTTGTCTCTCATGCACTGCTGTGGTATGCTGGCTCTTGTACTTACACAGCTTCTAGCTGCTGTGGAACATGGAACTACGAGTGCCAGCATGTTACAGCCCCACATGTTAAACACATGTAGTAATCAGCATCACAGATGCACTAATTGTGTGGGTAGTGATATAGTACATTACTGCATTTTACATTGGAGCCCTGGGCTACACAAAATTGTCATAGCACAACTGATCAAGCTATAGTCCAAAGAAATACAACAAGTTGCTTACAATCTTGCGGACAGAGTGGGCCATTTATATGGATACACCTAAATAAAATGGGAATGGTTGGTGATATCAACTTCCTGTTTGTGGCACATTAGTATATGGGAGGGGGAAAACTTTTCAAGATGGGTGTTGACCATGGCAGCTATTTTGAAGTCTGTCATTTTGGATCCAACTTTATTTTTTCCAATGGGAAGAGAGTCATGTAACACATCAAACTTTTTGTGAATTTCACAAGAAAAACAATAGTGTGCTTGGTTTTAACATAACTTTCATGAGTTATTTACAAGTTTATGACTACTTATAAAATGTGTTCAAAGTGCTGCCCATTGTGTTGGATTGTCAATGCAACCCTCTTCTCTCACTCTTGACACACTGATAGCAACACCGCAGAAGAAATGCTAGCACAGGCTTCCAGTATCCATTGTTTCAGATGCTGCACATCTCGTATCTTCACAGCATAGACAATTGCCTTCAGATGACTCCAAAGATAAAAGTCTAAGGGGGTCAGATCGAGAGACCTTGGTGGCCATTAAACTGGCCCACGACAACCAATCCACTTTTCAGGAGACTGTTCATTTAGGAATGCTCGGACATGACACCCATAATGTAGTGGTGCACTATCTTGCTGGAAAAACTCAGGGAGCATTCCATCTTCAGTGCATAAAGAGGGCAACACATCATCATGTAGCAATTTCAGACATTGAGGTTTCCATTGATGAAGAATGGCCTCACTATCTTTGTACCCCATATACCACACCATCAATTTTTGTGTCCCGACAGCCTTGGAGGGATCTATCCACTGTGGGTTAGTTTCAGACCAATAGCGGTGGTTTTGTTTGTTAACTTCTTAATTCAGAAAAAAGTTTGCCTCATCACTGAACGTAATGTTCTGTGTAAACTGAGGGTCCTGTTCCAATTTTCGGTTTTGCCCATTCTGCAAATTCAGTGTGCCGATCTGGGTCATCCTCGTTGGGATGCTGCAGCAGCCGGATTTTGTAAGGGTGCCATTTGTGAGTAGCTAATATCCGCCGAAGGGATGTTCGACTGATGCCACTCTCCATTGACATGCGGCGAGTGCTACGCTGTGGGCTCTTGTTGAATTAAAGCTAGAACAGCCATTTGTGACAGTTTTCTTGCGTCCACATTTTGGCAAATCCAACACTGAACCTGTTTCACGAAATTTGGCAAGCAGTTTGCTAACTGTTGTATGGGAGATGGGTGGTCTCGTAGGGTGTCTTGCATTGAAATCTGCTGCAATGACCCAGGTACTGCGTTCACCAGACATCAACACAATTTCTATCTGCTCCTCATGTGTTAACCTCTGCAACATGTCAATGGCTGTAAACAGAGAGAAACTTGTAAATAACTCATGAAAGAATAAAGTTATGTTAAAACCAAGCACACCATTGTTTTCTTGTGACATTCTCAAAAAGTTTGATGTGTTACATGACCTTCTTCCCATTGGAAAAAATAAAGTTGAATCCAAAATGGCCGCCACCATGGTCAATGGTCAACACACTTGAAAATTTTTCCCCCTTCCATATACTAATGTGCCAAAAACAGGAAGTTGATATCACCAACCATTTCCATTTTATTTAGGTGTATCCATATAAATGGCCCACCCTGTATATTGAGTCGCAAGCAATCTGTCATTCAATAGTTGAAATCAGTTGCTTTGCCGACATTTTTGAATTGATGTTTCTGGTATTGATTATTATTTATAATACTATCATAGTCACTAGCTCTAGTTTTAAATATCGGGTCCAAATCCATCCATCAGTGTAACATGTGTAAAATTAACAAAAGTAAGAACCGGGTATATTTTTTGGTTATTTATTATTTTTAAGGCATTGTAGAACATTTTAAAATGTTGTGTCTTGTATTAATGAACAGCTCAAGGAGCCTACAGAGGAAGAACTAAGCAAAATGAGACAACAGGTGATAGGAAAAGAGGTACTTCACAGGGTGAGACAGTTCATGGAAGTCATAAGCAGCACTATGGAACTCCTGGGAAGCTATCAAATAGGCACAAAAGTCCTGTGAGATATGGTAGCCAAAACCTGACTACGCCTTTCAGCACCAATATTAAAGGTACATACTGTGCATGTGCCAAAACTATTTTACAATCTGTTTAATTAACATAATAGTTTATATAAAGAAAGCTTGTAGTTTACACTGCTATTAGATTTTGACAACTATAGTATACATTGTTTTTTAGCATTTTCCAAATACATTTAGGACCCTACAGTATGTATGAAAACTGTCTAGGTTTCCTTTTTTGCCCATAGCAACCAATAAGAGTTCCCCTTTCATTTCATATAGTGCTCTGAAAAAATGAAAGGGGAACTCTGATTGGTTGCTATGGGCGATCTAAGTCTTACACCTAGTTTTAAAAATAAAGAATATGTCAGCTTGGATAAGGTGAGATTTATTATTTGAGAATATCTTGTATTACATTGTTCTTAGTCATAGATTTATTAAAGCATGACCGTCATTAGTACAGTATTTGCATTATTTGTGTTTTATGGGTGACTTTTTGTTTAATAAAAGTTGACAAGAATTTGCAATGAGGTCCAAGTGGTGAGGCCAGAGATCATCCTGTGCATAGATGATAAATGGTTTTTTCATGGGGTAATTCCTTTAATCAACAATTACATCAGTTTTCATTGTTTATCTTCTTTTGTAATGACAGATACGACAAGCAAAACTGGGTTTGCCTTGAGAGCCAGAAGTGTGCAGAATCTTTCAGACTTTTTAATGGACTCTAAAACAGGGGATAATGGAAGAAACAGACATAGGGTGCCTGGAAGTCAAAGATCTGGCAAGGAAAAGAAAATTGATATTCATACAATTTCAAATCTATCCACATTGGAGCCATCTGAAATCATAATGAAACTGGCTGCTCCAGGAAACGGTCTAAAGGAATTTCTTAATGAAAGTACAATAGATTTTCAAGTTGTCGAAAGTTTTCTGAAAATCTTAAGTACAGTTATAACAAACACAACAAATCGGCAGAATTTAATATATGTTCTAAGTCTAATCCAGGGATCTGGTTTTCTAAAGCAAGTTCTTCCTTTTCACATTTTGGATACTTCTAAAACTATACCCCAGCAACACAAAAAATATTTATTTTTTGAACATATTCTTACCTTGGCCACAGAATTGGCAAGTATCTTTCCATCCAGTTCCTTCATGGAAGTAACCATAATTAAGACCCTTATTCAAAATGCATTTTCTGACATTGAAGTTAATGGGAATGTAGTGTCTGCAGAAAATAGAAAGAAGTTGATGGATCTTGATAAGTTCCTCCAATACTTACAAGCAAAAAAAGGCGAAGGAACTTTAAGATCAGACAATTACATTTACATTGTGGGAAACAAGCACAGTGTAGAAAATGACTTCAGAAACTTATCGATTTATCCAACGTATGAAGACATCTGTTTGTCTCAAAACCCTTCTATGCCACCAAATATTATTGATAGGTCCTATGATGATGCTGTGTCCTACCTGGATACACATTTCCGCCTATTGCGAGAAGATTTTATTCGTCCTCTGAGAGATGGAATTTCTGAACTTGTTAAACTGAACAGGAAGGATCTTGGTAAAGCAAAAATTGATGATATCCGAATTTATTTTGATACAAGGATCTCATCTCCAGTATGTACCCGTGTTGGAATAGTTCATGAGGTTAAATTTAGTACAGAGAACTTGATACAAGTTTGCTGGGAGGTCTCAAGACGTCTTCTCTATGGCTCTCTTGTCTGCCTTTCTAAAGACAACTTCAAAAATATGCTTTTTGCCACAGTGGCAGACCGAAATGTTCCTGATCTGCAAAATGGAGTTTTAGCCCTTATATTTACAGAAGAAAGCCGACAGCAGCTGGTACAGTATGAAGTAGATGATGTTTTTCTCATGATTGAAGCCACTGCCTATTTTGAAGCATATCGTCATGTATTGGAAGGTTTGAAGGAAATGGTGGCAAGTGAAATTCCATTCCAGAATTACATTGTTCATTGTAATACAGCAATGTCTCCACCTTTATATGTCTCTCAAAATCCTGCTGGTTACACCTTGGAAAACTTAACGAAATCTGACGACTCTGCACTACAACAGTATCGTAATCACCGACGCAGTGCTCTGTTGATGAACATGCATTTGAAAAAGCAATTAAATGTTCTCGATTTCAGTAATTGGCCAACTAAAGAGGAACTGCAGCTTGACCAATCTCAATTCAGAGCATTTCAAATGGCTCTTACAAGTGAGCTTACAATAATTCAAGGACCCCCAGGAACAGGTAAAAAAAGGAAAAAAATATGTATTTGTTCTGGTTAACATCTATAACTAGTGGATATTATTCTCTAAGAAATGTATGTGCATAAGAATTGTACTCTAAGAATTTATACTGCCTTAGCTAAATGCTATAATCCATTTTTGGCAAAAGTGCTCTGCAGCAGGAGAAAATCACAATCACCACAGGTGTGCCCAATAGTCATTTTCAAACCATTGATCTGTATTTATGACAGTATATAGTTTGTTTGTATATTAAGAAAGTCTCGTATGTACAAGGCAGTGCTCAATGAGTGGTGGAGGGAATTCTGTTTTAAAATGATGCACCACGCTATTTTTGACCTTTTTTCTCATCATCCTAACAATCTTCACCGCACAACAGCTTGCCCCAAATGTGCCCAGCCTAAAACCAATTTATGTCATAGTTTGGGTATAACCTTCTACACAAACATTTTGGAACTAATCCATGAGTTGATGACTCACAAATTGCAATTTGAACTTGACCCTTATATGCTGCTTTTCCAGTGCCTCTCTAAACATGTAAGAGATACCCAATTGACACATATCCATATATTTGCAGCATAGTGGTGTCTGTTGTCCAATTGGCTTAGTCAGGGGCGTTGCTAGGGTCCCAAAACATCCGGGGCCCGAGCCCTTTCTGTTAGGTTTTGCTCGGGCAGGGTTGACACGGCATTTTTCACGCCACATTGTGAATTGCGGCATGTATTTTTACAGGGAAAAAACTTCTGTCCCTGTCACTAATTTTCTAAGTTTTTCATATAGATATTAGTTGTATGTAAGCTCTGCAGAAATATAAGTGATCATACTGCAGTTACATTTAGTGACTCACTCTTCATCCGGGCCAGACCGCCATGGTGACTTCTCCTGGCTGCAACTCGTCCTCACTTTTCCAGCACATATATACCTACCTCCCTACTGGGAGCATGATAGCCAGTTGTCTGCTGTGCGGGATGGGAGTTCCTTTATAGACCCACTACCAGTAGGTAGGTATATAGGTTTCCTCGGTAGGTAGGTATATAGGTATATGAAGGTTATATGTTCCACAGTAGATACATAGATAATAGGGTCCCCCAGTCTGTATATAGGTAATAGGGGCCCCAGTATAGCTAGGCAGGTAATAGGACCCCCCAGTATAGGTAGGTAATAGGGTCCCCAGTATAGCTAGGCAGGTAATAGGGCCCCAGTATAGGTAGGTAATATGGTCCCCAGTATAGGTAGGTAATAGGGTCCCCAGTATAGCTAGGCACTAGGCCTAGCACTTCTCCCCCTTTGTTTCCCCCAGGCACCCTCTTAGATTGTAAGCTCTTGCGAGCAGGGCCCTCAGACCTTGTGTCTCACCTGTAAGTAGCTTTCACTGTGTAATGTCTGTCTTTTGTCTGTAATTATACCCTCTACATTGTAAAGTGCTGCGAAATATGTTGGCGCTATATAAATAAAGATTATTATTTATTATTAGACAGGTAATAGGGCCGCCAGTATAGGTAGGTAATATGGCCCCAGTATATAGCTAGGAAGGTGATATGGCCCCCAGTATATGGATAGGTAGTTACATGGCCCCCAGTATATGGCTAGATAGTTACATGGCCCCCAGTCTATAGCTAATTATATGGCCCCAGTATATAGATAGGTAGTTATACAGCCCCAGTATATAGTTAAGCATGTAATAGGGCATATATAAAATAAAAAATACCACTACTCACCTTTCCACCGCTCCCTGAAGCTCCCGCAGAGCTCTGTCTTCTTAACAGCACAGGCGGCGTGACGTCAGTGTTATGACATACTGACATTGCCTGTGCTGTGGCTCACTGGAGTTCTTCGTTGAGCAATGAGTGTTCGCTCTCTGCTCTGCGGAAGTCCTCAGCTCATACTTGCCAACTTTTGAAAGTGTCCATCGGGAGATCTTGCGTTGAAGCCCATTATGAGAGCTTCTCTAGAGATTTGCATAAACCACAGCCAGAATTTTACATGA
>JAODAL010046429.1:0-30925 GCA_025379985.1 Phyllomedusa bahiana | reverse complement strand
TCTTGACTTTAAACCTGTATTAATTGCATCTGTTTGAACTGTCCACATAATCACATTCCAACCTCTCCACCATGGCCAAAACCAAAGAGCTGACACCAGGGATGAAATAGTAGACCTGCTTAAGTCTGGTATGGGCTACAGGACAATAGGCAAGCAGCTTGGTGAGAAGGCAGAACTGTTGGCACAATTATTAGGAAATGGAAGAAACACAAGATGACTGTCAATCTTCCTCGGTCTGGGGCTTCATGCAAGATCTTGCCTCTTGGGGAAAGGATGATTCTGGGAAAGGTCAGCAATACAGCCCAGAACACACTATGCCGTCGTGGATTAAAATGCTGCAGGGCAGTATCTCGCAAAAGTGAGTGCACCCCTCACATTTTTGTAAATATTGTATTATATCTCATGGGACAACACTGAAGATATAGCACTTTGATACAATGTAAAATAGTGTACAACTTAAACAGTGTAAATGTGTGCACTCAAAATAACACACAGCCATCAATGTCTAAACCGCTGGCAACCAAAGTGAATATACCCCTAAGTCAAAATGGATACATTATGTCAAAAGTGTCAATATTTTGTGTGGCCGAAATTATTTTCCAGCACTGCCTTAAATCTACTGAGCATGGAGTTCAATAGAGCTTGACAGGTTGCCACTGGAATCCTCCATGATGACATTGTGGAGCTTGTAGATGTTAGAGACCTTGCACTCTTCCACCTTCCATTTGAGAATGCCCCACAGATGCTTAATAGGGTTTAGGTCATGCTTGGTCAGTCCAGCACATTTACCCTCATTTTCTTTAGCAAGACCGTGGTTATCTTGGAAGTGTGATTGGGGTCGTTATCATGTTGGAATACTGCCCTGTGGCCCAGTTTCCAGAGGGGCGGGATCCAGCTCTGCTTCAGTATGTAGCTCTGCTACATGTTGGCATACATGCCCTTTAACCTCTGCAGCAATGCTGGCAGCACTCATCTCTGGATATGATGCTGAGCATGTGCTCTTAACTTCTTTGGTTGACCATAGTCAGGCTGGTACTGAATGGAACCTGCCTTATTAAACCTATGTATGGTTTTGGCCACCATGCAGGGTGTTGGCAATTTTTTATAGCCTAGGCCATCTTTATGTAGAGCAACAATTAGTTTTTTTCAGATCCTCGGAGAGTTATTTACCATGAACTGCCATGTTGAAGTTTCAGTGACCAGTATATGAGAGCGATAACACAAAATTTAACACACCTGCTCAACATTCACACCTGAGAACTTGTAACATTAGCTAAATGACACAGTGAAAGAAAAATGGCAAATTGGGCACAATTTGTCCATTTTCATTAAGGGTTCTACTCACTGTTATTGCCAGCGATTTAGAAATTGATGGTTGTGTGTTGAGTTATTTTGAGGGCACACCAAATTTCTACTGTTACACAAGCTGTACACTGACCACTTTAAATTGCATCAGTGTTGTTTCATGAAAAGATATAATACAATATTTACAAAAATGTGAGATGCTGTATGTCCATCAAATTCAGCCAAGGTTGGGAAAAGATGTGGATGAATTGGATGGGCGAGGATAGAGGGAATTTTTACTTTGTTTTTCCTACTGATGAAGACTTTGAAACCCATTAAGCATGAACCAATTTTCTCTAAAGGAATACTTCATTCCTGATCTCAAGATCAGCATTTGACATTTTATATGGCTACATTAGTATTAATATTATTTAGTAGTAAGTATTTATCCAAGTCTTTATTGACGCCCTCATCTGTTCCTTTTGTGACCAGCAAATTAAGCAGATTATTCATAGTTCTCATAGTACATAGGGACTCGGACCGCGTTGCACCTCTCCGCAGAAGAAGGAAAACTCGCGCGACCATGGAGCCAAGTACTAGACCGTGGTGCGCATTGTTCCAGCAATATGGATGCAAAATTAGCAGCCAGTCATCTCCAACTGACATATTATAGTTCACAAACAAAAAAGCTGACAGCATCCTAGTATTGCAAAAATGAAAAAGCATCCAGTAAAGCGACATTTCAGCCTAATAACGACCCTTGTGTGGGCTGAAACATCCAGGTGCTCAAATAAAGAAGTGAGGTTTTTTTTTTCATTTTTCCAATACTAGGATGTTGTCTACTTCATTGGAAGAGTCTGACACTTAACTGATTTACTAATTTTGAGGTACTAACTTACCTAAAAAGAGAATCTACCTATCTGCTTGCTTAATTTGGTTGGCTGCCTACTAAATGGGGTGTGTACTTACCTAGTGGTAGCACAAATGGGGGCCCCATGATCGTCTGAGGGCACTTTCACTCTTCGGGGTACAATTACTGTGTGGAGCACCAAAGTTTATACAGATGTGGGAATTGGTACTGAAGTGCTGGAAAAGCAAGGAGTCTCAGATGCTTGTGTGGTAAATACTGCAGGGATGAGCTGTGGTCGGGGGAAAGTTGTTAGGGCGGTCTGGGCCAGATGGAGAAGGAAAGGGAACGTGAACAACTCATCAGAGAAGACATAATCTGTAAGTCACTGGATGAAAGTGCACTATAATCACTTATATGTCTTCAAAGCACCTGTGCACAACTGGTGTCTACCACTACATGGTCACTATATGGCGGGACTAGTGGTCTAAGTGTAATGGTTTATATTCAGTTACAGTACAATGGTTTTATTCACTCTCTTTATGGTGGTGATATGTGGTCATGATGTGGCGGAATTATTTGATCCTTGTATATTGGTACTGGCATTATTGGCCTTGATATATTGACTTGGTCAGTAACAGTTTGGTGGTATTAGTCGCTATGTGGTAGTGACATGAGGCGATGTTATTTGCTTTTTGTATGTTGCTATTGGTAAAATTGGTCTTGATATACTGATTTGGTCTGTAATATTATGTTGGTATTATTTCCCCAAAATTTATAGTGGTGCATCGGTGAAAAATGTTTACTGTTTCCATAGGATCTGCATTTATACAGAAAAAGGTTCGTTTTAAAACTCCAACAAAACAAAAAAGCAACAAAAGGAGGGGGGGATGGAGCAAGAGGGAACAATCACTTTGGCTGTATAACTTGTTTTTCTTTCTTACTGCTGCCTGGCCCCATTTCAAATGAATTTTTCTCTATTAATCCCTTTAAGTAGAAATAATTATCCGCAGCATGCTACACCAAGTAGGGAACCTGTTGTTAAAAAATAGTGGCCAACAGCCGTTGTCTGGAGGTAGGGGAGCCCAAGCTGAGGTTTTGCACCAGAGCCTGCAAGTCTTTAGCTATGTCCCTGACACACCCCATAGAGTTGGCAGCCCCCCAAATTAGGCATGCAGATAGGTAGATGCTACTTCTAGGTAGGTTAGACCCTCAAATTAGTAAGTCAGATAATTAGGCAGACTTTTCCTATTGGTATACAGGTATGTATATCCTCTTTAGGTAGATAAGGCTTCCATTACTTTATTATAAGGGCCCTCAGAAGGTAGCTATACTGGCCCTGTCAGTAGGTAGATAAGTATATAGGCCTCCCACAGTAGGTAGGTATATTGGTACCTTCGGTAGGTAATGAAGTGTATAGTCCCCCATTAGGTAGCCACTTATTAGATATATAGGCCCCCTCAGTAGATAGGTAGGTATATAGGCCCCCTAATTAGGTAGGGAGGTATAGAGGCCACCATTAGGTACCTGTACAGGCTCCCTCAGTAGGTAGGTATATAGGTTCCTCCAGTAAGTAGGTAGGTATATAGGTCCTCTCAGTAGATAATGAACTATAAGGTCCTTCAATAAGTAGCAATATAGGTTCTCCCCAGTTGGTAGGTACCCTGTTTCCCCGAAAATAAGATAAACCCATGAAATAAGCCGTAGCAGGATTTCTAAGCATTTGTGCAATATAAGCCATACCCCAAACATAAGACCTAGTGATAGGCGTGGCTATGCAGCATACGGTAAAGAAGAAGGACTGTCCTTCTCATTTGCCCCATCCTGACAGCTGCAGCCGGTAAAAGTCTCGTCAGTGAAGTGAGGAGCAGGACGCTCTGCTTTAGGTATTGATATTTCTAAAAGGCCTAAAGGCATCAAAGACCTTTAACATATATTCTGCTTCACTACTGTGAATAACAATTATGAAATGCAAATACAAAAACTCCTGACGATAATAAAAGTCAGGTCATGATGTCCCCTACTTACGTACAAGCAAACAGAAAACAACCTAGGTCAAACATACAAATGATTAATTGTAATTATTCTATGCCAACTTTTAGGAATCACGTAAACATGGTATGATGATGACTGGTTGTGATAAGGTACACACCTTTTTCTATACATTTGTAACCACCCTCGTATATGTTGTAACCACCTTGTATCCACCTTTTAGATAAGAAGATTGATTACTATAATGTATTTCAGTTCTGATCTGAATGGAGAGCAGAGCTCTATGGTCCATAACCAATCTCATCTTAAAGAAAGAAACTGTGACATCATGTCATCCTTGGGAGACTGAGAAGTTCTATATCTCTATATCATTTTTGCTGATTACGCCTGGTGTCTTCAGACGTCAAGACGACGGGTCCCTGACCCGAAATGGACTGACCGAGAAGGGTGGATCAGTAATGGTACCACGGGTGAGCTTTTCTCCCTATTTATCCACCTTTTGTCAGTCTACTCGTGTCCCATCTCAGGCCGTCTCTAAAGGTAAACCATACTTGCAAGACTGTCTGTGTTCCTAATGCTTTAATATCACTGTGTTATATGTCTCATATATGACTCATGAATATTACAATACAGTATATTGCTGTCTTGTTTAGAACTTGTTTAGAAGTGTAAAGTAGAAGTAAGAAGTATTAGTTGTTACTTGTATTCTTGGGTAAAATCACATCTCCACTGTGTCCCTATATGCTATTAGTTTTATTCTAGCTCTATTTATGTGTTGTTAGACATACCAAGTACCGGGTACTTGGGAGTGGAGTATATATACCCTGAGTGGTGAACTGACAAGATGCACAATTTGTCTCTGGTTAACTGAAGAATTGGACAACTGGTGTTAAGTGAAATATAGAGAATAAGGTTTATTGCAGAAAAGAAACACAGGTCCCACGTGAAGAGACAAAATGTGTTTATCAGTGGGCGGAAAAGTATTTAGTCACACAGTTGTGCAGTTCCCAATTAAAAGATTGAGACGAGGTAGAGAGCTGTATTGACATCATAAGAAGACCTCAACTATGAGAGACAAAATGAGAAAACAAGTCCAGAAAATCACATTGTCTGATTTGGAAAGAATTTATTTGTAAATTATGGTGGAAAATAAGCATTTGGTCACCTACAAACAAGCAAGATTTCTGATAATCTCCCTTGATCTGGGGCTCCACGCAAGATCTCACCCTGTGGAGTCAAAATGATCACAAGAATGGTGAGCAAAATTCCCAGAACCACACGGGGGGAGCTAGTGAATGACCTCAGAGAGCAGGGACCAACGTAACAAAGGCTACTATCAGTAATACACTACGCCGCCAGGGACTCAGATCCTGCAGTACCAGACGTGTCCCCCTGCTTAAGCCAGTACATGTCCGGGCCTGTATGAAGTTTGCTACAGAGCATTTGGATGATCCAGAAGAGTATTGGGAGAATGTCATATGGTCAGATGAAACCAAAGGAGAACTGTTTGGTAGAAACACAACTCGTCTTGTTTGTAGGAGAGAGAATGCTGAGTTTCATCCAAAGAACACCATACCTACTGTGAAGCATGGGGGTGGCAACATCATGCTTTGGGGCTGTTTCTCTGCAGAGGGACCAAGACGACTGATCCGTGTACATGAAAGAATGAATGGGGCCATGTATTATGAGATTTTGAGTGCAAACCTCCTTTCACCAGCAAGGGCATTGAAGATGAAAGTGCTGAAAGCAGCATGACAACGATCCCAAGAACACCTCCAGGGCAATGAAGGAGTGGCTTCGTAACTTTTGTTATTGACCAAATACTTATTTTCAACAAAAAACTGGGATCAGCACTGTGACATGAAGAGTTGAGAGCAGTCGGATCTTCTAAAACATCTATCTTTTTATTGAAGACATGTTTAAAATTCACAGCACGATTAGCTGAACATACGTAAAGACAGGAGACCACAAAATGGGGTGGACGGTAGATGACTCTGACCGACGCGTTTCTCATGGTAACGTCATCCTCACCACACCATATTTAAATGGACAGACATAATTAAAAACACCTGAGAACATGCTTCAGATCCTGAGCTATACAAAACGGATTACTTGTGTTTAAAACATGGTTATTAACCCTATGTGCTGGCAACTAATAATGGTATTGGATATCTTGGCGTACATTCATTCCTTTTGGAATGCGTGTATCCAAGTGAAAGATCCACCATGCCTCCTGTGCTAAAAGTTTTTTATGTAAGTCTCCACCTCGCAATGAATTGCTAACCTTTTCTATACCTATCACCGATAATGCACTCAAATCACCCTGATGTTTTAAAGTAAAATGTTTGGATACCGCAGAACACTTAAAAAGATCTGTTTTTCCTACATCAGATAGGTGTCTGCGGATGCGGGTTTTGAGAAGACCTGTAGTGCAACCTACATATTGTTCTTTACACAAACCGCAACTTACCAAATATATAACAAACTTGGTGTTGCAGTTTCTGAAAGTTTTAATTTTAAAACTTTTGTTGTTACTAAAAGAGGTGAACATGGTGGTCTTAGCAAGTATACTTACAAGTGACACATATATTGTGTCCACATCCAAAACAACCAGTGGCACTAAGCCAAGTTGTCTGTGTGTTGACATTAGACATGAATAAAATTGGGGAAACACTAGATCCGATGGTGGGAGCCTTGCGTGATATGTAACGAATATTATGTTGCAATACATTCTTAATTTGTTTGTTGACATATAGAATTGGAAGATGTCTTTTCACTATGTTTACTATCTGCTTATATTGACAACTATAACTGGTGGAAAACATGATGGTATTATTATTAAAGTTCACAACCTTATGTTTTTTTAGGAATAATTCTGACCCTTTAATATTGTTTACTTTTGTAATGGCTTTGTCTAACATTTTTGATGTGTATCCCCTCTGCATAAGTCTACCTCTCGGGCCTTTCTTGTTTTTAAAAAAAAACCTCTTTATTAGAGCAATTTCTTTGTTGCGTTGAGTCCCCAAAACAGGGCAAATTATGAATGACATGAGGGGGATGACATGATTCTGCCCTTAGGATGGAATTCCTGTACATGTTTTTACGAAATGGTTTGACAGTAATATTACATCCCTCACTGCCAATCAAAGTGACATCTAAGTAATCTATACTTTGGAGTCTGTGTTGCTGGGTAAATGTCAGATTCATGCTATTGCTGTTAATATATTTACAAAATTTTCCACGATCATTTCTCACACCCATAGGAAAATTGAGATCGGCAAAAAATCTAGAATACCACCGTATAATTTTTTTAAAAAAGGTGATCTACACTAACAGAAATTTTCTTTTCCTATCGCCATTATATATTGCCGAGGGGAGGTGAAAAATTCCCCCATTGATGCACCTTTACCTGTTTGAAAAAAATTCTTTGAATGTAAAAAAGTTGTGTTCAAAATATTCTGTGGCCCAAAAAACAATAAAAAGAATTTTTTTTGCCAGAGAAAAAGTCCCCTGTATTTGGATAAGAATTCTGTAAACCGGGAGGGGCCTGGTCTAGGGGTGCAGGGGGACAAACCCAAACATCGCACGACAACCAGGGGCCCCCCTTCGGCCCAAATACGCTCCAAATAATACCAAATTTTGGTTCTCTTAAAAAACCAGGTAAATTGAAACTAAAGGTTTCAAATTTTCCTGCGACCCACGTCCCGTTGCCCATTTAATGACCAATACCCGAACGAGGGTCTAAGGGAGGGGAAAAACATCCTTATCACTTTGAGAAGTGCTGGTGATAGGTTAACCGGATTTTTGTCATTCAATTTTTCCTGCAAACCCCGAGAAAGAATTCCCTTTTCAAAAACCCTGACCGTACAATTTTTTAAAATCCCTTTTTTCCCCATGGGGATTGTTTTGGTAATTTTATTAAATTTTTTTGTATCCCCCTTTTTACCTCTCCCGTTTTTAAAATTATAAGGGGACGCGGGGCCCCACCTTTTGGCTGCTTGGGATGCCCCCGTATCATTTTTTTTGAAGCCATCTTTGTGCTTTCCATTTCCCGGGAGTAAAATTGGATTTCCTTCTGGTTCCATTAATACCTTCTCTCTCGTGCAATTCAATTAACTCCTCCTCGATGCGGTCTTGAAAAATATCCATAGTTGGGATTCGTGAATGTAGTGGATAAAAGGTGTCATTTCGTATGCCTGAATCCCCACCTCCATCTATGTTGTTAGTACTAGAATTAGAAACCTCACTTTCCAATTGTCGCGATTGTGTTATACTGATCAATTCTCTAAATTCTGGTATCTTGTTTTCCAACATTCTATCCTGTACCTCCTGACTTCGCAAATGATCAAAAGACATATGCTGTTTGGTTTCTTTTTCTATCTGCATGAAATGATTTTTTATTGTGATGTTTCTAACCAATCTATTGACATCCAGGAGAGTTTCATAGATTTGAAAATCTCTAGATGGACTAAATTCTAATCCTTTAGCTAAGACAGTATTGGCATCTTCAGGAATAATTAGGCTGGACAAGTTCACAATCGGTGATAGAAATTCCTCCTTTTGCGATGTTCCCAAGGTCCCCGTCTTGTGCCTTTGATGTCTGCGACCTCCTCGTCGCGTCCGTTTTTTGGAAGTTGGTTGTATGTTGAAGAACTGGCATTGTCCTGATTGTAATCCGGATTCCGGGGTTCCTGTATCTCCGCTCCTCGCGTATTCCTCCAATTGGGTGAGAGATATTGTGGAGGGATATCTCTGGTGGATTGATCTGATGAATTATCCGAAATGTCCAAGACAGTGCGATCAATGCTGGTATCAACGTCCGAAAAACTGACTCTTCTTCGATACTGCACATTGTATCGACCCCGGCCATTTCTTAAGATAGACCTAGGATGTTGTCTTTGGGGTCTCCAATCATATACTCTATTCTCATGTAATCCTGAGAATCTCTTTTGTACTTATTTTTTTTTTGTACTTATTTTGTTTAATGCTGATGACATGATTCTCCAATTTACGTACGGAACCATTCATTCTTAAGGTGAGCTTTTTCCTTTTAAAAGTTCATCTTTTTAAAATTTTTTCAAAGTTTCTTGCTTGCTTGCAAAAATTTGTCTCGCTTGATTTTTTTTCCATAAATGTGTTTTCTTTTTTTCCAAAAATAAGATTCATAAGTTCTATAGAACTTTTTGGAAAAAAATTTTCTTGAAATTTTTTTTAATAAAAATTAAACCAAAAATTTTCCAAGGTTGGAATTTTCTTTAATCTCAATCCCCGGGGGAAACCCTCTTTTGTTCTATATATTTTTGTAAGGTAGTCTTATCCCACCACTTTCCCTCGTTTTTTTTTCCATTGGGTAACTTTCCCAAATCACTAAAGGGCCCTTTAACATGCCCTGCTTCTTTATCCCAAATACCCCTGGTCTTTTCTGTCTGAATATATCCCCTGCTCTGTTCAATCTGCGGGCGTTATAATCCACGCTGTTTTTTCTTTCCCCCCTTTTGTTTGGGCTCCTGTCTTTACGTATTTCATTTAAACTTTCTGGAAATTTTTTAAAAATGTTTTTCAATAAAAAAAATAGATGTTTTAAAAAGATCCCAAATGCTCTCAAATCTTTATGTCACAGTGCTGATCCCCCGTTTTTTGTTTTAATTTCCCCCAAAGGACGGATTACACCCAGGACCGTGCAACGGGGCTTGTTTTAAGAGGATAAAGGGCCCTTTCCCCCTTAAAACCCGGTTTAGCCCGTCCCACATTTTTTAAATTTGGGGGGGTTTTTTTAAAGTTAATTTTCCAAACCTAATTTGCAAATACATTTTTTTTTCCCAAAACAACCCAAAGTTTTTTTGGGTTTGTTTTCTCTTTTTTTCTTCATACCCTTTAGGTTGACCTAGATGTTTAATTTACAGGGCCCCTTTTCTCGTTTTTAAGTGGGAAACATGAACCAAATTGGGGGCTGGGCTAAATACTGTTACTCTTAGGTGGTATTTCCCCTGCTTGAGATTTTTTGCAGGGTTTCATGGTAGAACTGCGTACATATGGGGGAATAAGTGGAAAATGTAAATTTAACCCAAAATTTTTTTAAAAAAGAAGGTAATTTTTGTAATAAAGAAATTTTTAAAGTATTTTTTTTCTTCATTGGAGGTCTGACCAAGAATAGGAGATATATTATAACTGGCTACGTTTAGTTGCATCATATGCATCTATATCATATATAGCCTCCTCTATAGAGGCTAGACACATTAGTATCACACCTTAGTAGAGAAAATCAACACCCCCAAACAGTTAATGACTTTTAATTGGGTTGGGAAATCCATGGAAAACCCGTATGGCTCAAACCAAAGTAGTCTGGGGCAAGGGAGCTCATTGAAGCAGCTGAATTTGAGGAAAAAAACAACATATGCCTTAACCCTTAGGGTGGGTTTTCACCCCAGTGCGTTTTTTTAAATTTTTTTTTTGTGCCGGAAAAGGGACAAACAATTAATGCTAAAACAAAAAAAAAAAATTTTTGACAAAATTTTTTGGGAAATCGCGGTAAAATTGCCCTTTAAAATTTTTTGCCGTTTTTTTTTTTGCAGCAATTTTACCCGGGATTAATTGGTGTGGCCTTTCCCGCAAAAAATTTCATTAAAAAAACATCAAAAACGCACTATGTGAAAGCACCCTTAGACCACAAATCCATTGTGAGTAGAGCACAAGTAGCTACTACCACCTCTCACACTCATAAGTTTGTACATTTCTAGACAACCCCTCCCCCATAACCCCAAACATCACATTTGGGCAAACCATTTTTTTCCTTTTTTCTTCTCTATCCTTTTCCCCTCTCCCCCCTTTCTTTACAAACAAAACCAGCCCCATTCACAAGGAGCCACTTTTTCTATAGGATTTTGTTACACTAATATTCATCCTTCAAACATTTTTGGGGGAAGGAAAAAACTAAAAAAAGGGGCAGTTTCACATTAACCCTTTGCCCAAATTTTTGTGGGCCCAAAGATAAGCATGGGAAAAATGAGGAAAACCCTTTTTTCTTTATTAATGTTTTAAAAATTTACAGACAAGTAGGAGATTATTTAAAAAAAATTTCCCCCCCTCTAAAAACCCCCTTTTTTATACACCACAACAATTACCAAAAATTTAAAAATTGGGGTTTTTTACACCCGATGGGGGAAAAACTAAATCCCCAAATACACTTTTTTTTTAAAAAAAAACACCAAAATTTAATGGTTTTGTCCACTATAAAATGAAGCATTATTAAAAAAAAACTACAGGGAAGGTTTTTAAAAAAGATAAAAGATTGGTTAAAATTTTTAATACTAACCCCAACCCAAAACCCCAAAAAGGTTGGCATGTAAATAAAAAAATAGTGGTTAAACTGATTGTAAATGATATTGTAGCTATACAATCTCTTCATGTCTTCTTGTCAAAACTTTTGTTCAAGATTTACTAAAGTATTTGAGAATCCCCTAAACCCCAAAAATTTTCCCCATTGGAAATTTGGCAAGTATGACTAATATCCTTTTTTCCCCTTTAAAGCATTTGAATGTAATTTTCCCAAGTAACCCCCGCAAAAGAAAGAGCAAAAATGACTGGTGGTGGTGGATGGGTTAGGATTAACTAACAAAGAATTTTAAAATTATTGGGGGGCTACTATGTAAATTTAAAAAAGACCCCTGTCCCAAGGTCTTAAACCCACTGACCAGATGTTTTTAAGAAAAAGGAAAAACCTCCCCGATTCTGACAATGTACCTTTGTTCCTCTCTTTGTTCCCCCTTCCTTCTGAAGATACTAATTCTACTTCTTTACAGGAACCAGTGGTCACATATGAGGTGCATGGCCAGAAAGTGTATTTTCTGAGAGAAAAAATGGGTTTCAGAACTGTTTTTCTAAATTTAATGATGATTTTCTTTTAGCTTCCAAAAGAAAGTGATTGCCGTAGGAGTAAGTAGACAATCAAATCCTTACCCAGCGTCCTCTGCAGCCTCAGGCAACATAGACCCCATCACTATTGATCATTCTTTTATCAGGTCAGCAGATGCCCTGAAAACCTGCAGTATAAGTTAGGATTCACCATCTACAGTACCTCCAAAAGCATCCATGTGCAAGTACCTCTAGAAAATACAGAGGTGTTGTTTTACTACTGTATGCGGGTTTTCAGTCAATGACCAACCAGTAGTGCCGTAACAATACTGCCCTAAAGTGCAGCCCAATGTTACAAGCCCCCAACATTGTGGAATACCAACTATTTAAGGGGGGAAATTGCCTATTCAGCCCATGCAAATTGAGCACAATCCCCACTGTGTATTGCCACATAAAGCCCAGTACCCCTTGAAGCCCAAAGCTGAAATAGGGTTTTCATCCACTTGAATCCCAAAGGTTAAAACAGATTTTTTGAAATCTTTATAGTTTTAGTCGGCACCCCAGTCAGATTTACAATTTAGGTTTTTTGGTGGTTTTCCTGATGATACAGTATAGCCTCAAGGACTGACAAGTTCTGCTAGAATTCTTGCGAACATAAAATCAAAAGATAAGGTATAGTCATGTAAGTGAGGGTGACTTACATTGGACACTTAAACATAGACTGAAACAGTTTTTAGGAATGGTGGGATAATTGACAAAAGGATCCGCCCTAATTTTCTTTTTTGTTGTAACCCTTTAAAACTTAACACACACTGATGACACTTTTGAGGAACTCAAACAAGCACTCCTTACAGCCTTGCTCTGGGTTTTCTTGAAAACAGTAATAGGTTGAGGATTACGTTGGTATCGACATCGGGCGATGTCGATAGCGGCCCCCATCGATAAGGGTTTTTGATTTTGTGAGCAGTCGATTATGAGCGTTTGACCCCTTAAAGTTATGGAGAGCAACAACACTTCATTCTTACACCCAAACAGGGCTGGAGAAGCTGGAATTTAATAGGCCACAACTGTCAAATGGATACCTGCTACATCTTAGCACAACACTTAGGCTATAAAAGCCACAAAAAAAAAAGTCACAGACCATTCCACTATCCCTGTTTTGTTACCACAGCCAGACCTTAAACCCTGCATCACCCACAAATTAAAAAAGTGCCAGAAGCAGTATGAAAATGAACCCATCATTCTTACTTGAACTGGACATTGATTATTCCACTGTCTGGAACGCCAGCATTAGCCCCCAAACATGCAGGACCCCACATTAAAAAGTGACGGGAAAAAAGGAGTCTTTCAACCCCACATTTTAGTTGAAAACTGGACTTTGGACTGATTACCTGTCCTGGGCCAATCATGAGCCCCAAACCTGCATGACACCCAACATTTAATAAGTGCCGGAAAAAAAAGGACACGTCTTTCAACCACACATTTTAGTTTAACTGGACATTGGGACTATACCTGTCCTGGGGCCACAGCTGAGCCACCATACCTGCATAACCCCCAGATTTAAAAAAATAAAATAAGTGAACGGAAAGGGAGCTATTTCAACCTCCATTTTAGTTTCAACTGGACATTGACTATTCCTGTCTGGGCCAAGCATGGAGCCCCAAACACATGCATGACCCCCCACATTTAAAAAAGTGCCGGAAAAAAAAGGAGTCTTTTCAACCACAATTTTAGTTGAACTGGACTTTGACTAACCTGTACTGGGCCTATCATCTTGAGCCCCAAACCTGCATGACCCCACATTTAAAAAGAGTGCCGGAAAAAAGGAGTCTTTTCAACCACAATTTTAGTTTCACTGGACACCTTGGACTATACTGTCCTGGGACACAGCTATGAGCCCCTAAACCTGCATATCCCCAGATTTAAAAAGTGACGGAGAAAAAGGTGATCTCTTTTCAACCCACATTTTAGTTTCACTGGACATTGGACTATACTGTCCTGGGCTCCACAGCATGAGCCAACAAAACCTGATGACCACCACATTTAAAAAAGTCCGGAAAAAGGTGTCTTTAACCACCCATTTTAGTTTCACTGGGATATTGGACTATACCTGTTCTGGGCCACAGCATGACCCAGGGCGGAGTTTACAGTGGGTGCAAGGTGAGTGCCCAAGGCTGGCGGTCCGTCATCTATTAACACGCAGGTTAATATGCCTGATGGACGCTCAGCAACGAAAACTGTAGTGCTGAAGGCAGAGTGCGGACAGCGGAAGTTGTGAGAACTCAAGCCTTCCTTCATTACACAGTCAATACCTGGGTCAGCGCTTGCCCCTCCGTGATTGAGTGGTTGACCAATTGAGCTTCACATGGGAAATAATGGTGGTTAACGATCACTGTTACAAACCAGGTGCCCTTTATCTTGGCAATTCTTTTTCTCATTTTACTAACGTGATGAGGAAATGGTCTCTGTACTTTGTTCTCTGTCCGTGCTCCATATCCATGTCCTCTGAATAACCTAATCTGGTCAAGTTTTCCTGTTCTCTCCCTTGTACAATTCAGAGGAAATTTTTTTAACAGCTATTTTGTACATGCAAGTTTTTTAGTACTTTAATTCTAAAAACACTTTTTAAAAGCGGTTGGAATCCCACCATGTCTTTGTTTCTCTTTTTTATTTGTATTAAATGGGTTGTCTAATAAAAGGGATTGATAGCTATCTTAAAGATTCTTGACAAAATACAAGTCATTTGCAATTATGTGTCCTTTAACAGTGTCCTACACTATTCCACTGTTTCCTGACAGCACCATTACCCTTCGAGCCATCTTGACAATTCTGTGAAGCAAACAGAATGTCTGTTTGAAACACATTATTTTAGAATAGGGACCTGTTGTATAGCGCATGTCACTGCATTAATGCCTCCAAAAAATTCAAAGCATGACCTTGAGGCCATTTGGGGACAATGTGATGAACAATTGTATGTTTTAGAAACTAACATGTTTTAGATTAGGACCATGTTGTATAGCTGCATGTCACCAGCACAAAATGCCCCCAAAATATTCAAAACATGACACCATGATGCCACTTTTGTCAATTGTTGAGAACAAATGTCTATTGTAAAACAACACTTTTTTTAGATTAGGACATGTAGTTATTGCTGCAGTTTCATAAAGCAGCATGGACACCAAAAAATTATTAAAAAATACTTCTCAGCCACTGTTAAAAATTGTGAAGGAGAAATGCACAATTGAGAAGGCCACAACTTCTGTTCAAAAGGAACATGATTATGGCTGTATACTCACAGCAAAATGACCCCAAAAAATTAATAAAATTGACTTCTCAGCCCAATGTTAAAAAAAATTGTGGGGAAGAAATGCCAATTTGAAAGTCCAACATTTCTGTTCCAAAGGACCATTGATTATTGCTTTATCATACACGGAAACATGACCAAAATAAATTATAAATATGACTTCTCAGCCACTGTTAAAAATTGTGAGGCAAACATAACCCTAAACCATTGGACAATGGGAAAAATTTCTAAGATATGAAGTGAGTAAATGGTATATGGTTTTGTCATGAAAACCTTGGTGTCTTTTAGTCTCCTACAGAAAACCAGCAAAATGAACTGTTGGGAATTGAGAATAAAAATTGCACAGTAAGAATGATCATTTTTAAAAATATGTTTTTCAAGAGGACACCATTTCTGTTTGGAGAGGAATTGAAGTTAGACCAGCATACTTATTAGGTGACCTAGGCAATTGGCGGCCAACACATTCATCAGAGTTCCATGAATAATCATCTTGTTGAAAGCTCAAACGATCCACATTATCTGTGGAAGGAAAGCCGGATGCGTTTGTCTGTTATGGACTTTCTCCGGCTGTGCTGAAGGTGCCGCTCTGATTATGACGCTGGCTGCTGGGAGGACAACAACCTCTATGGACGTGGCGAGCCAGCTCCGGGCCATTCGTCCATTCTTGGATACCAAGAGCCCCCGAAAAGTCTATTGGGTCGGTAACACTCTACAAATAACCATCGGTTGTTGAGACGCAGATAGTCAGTTGCACCATGATCTTAAGTGGTCTCTGGGTGTTGCATGTGTCGGCCTGCATTGCATGCGTTGGTGAGGGGCAGTGGTAAATAAGATTTGCAGAGGTCACCCATTAGGCTTCTGCCACATTGCCCCTGCTTGATGACGCTGCTGCCGCTCCTACGGCTACTTGGCATCTATGCTGTCACGTCGCTGGGACGTTGTTCCCACGTGAACATTTGAAGAATGGAAGCAGAAGAAACAGATGGTCTCCTGCCTGATCAATCAAGCAAGGTCTCCTATTTCCTGAATTTTACATCTTATCTTGGTGGTGTGGAAGGAATGTATGCTGAGTTTTGTTTGTACCGGGTATCCAGGGAGGTTGGCCACCAGTAACTGTTGTTCTTTTGATGGCCTTAATGCGATGGATCATGTTGGTGGACAATTGGCTGCATCCATAGCACTCATGTTGAGAGATGGAGCCTTGAGTTCCCAAGCCCTCTGGGGTTGAGGGCACTAGCAAACATCATCTTCCTCATCTGCTCAAATTCAGCCAACACCCTTTCCAGGCAGGGTCGTCACGGCTGTTTAGGAATACTCCTCCTCCTCCTCCGCTTCCTCACGGCACAGCTTCAACACAGCCCTGTACTTGCCTAAGAATGGATGCACCCTGAACTCGAGGTTGCCGCCTTGCACTTGCTTCTGGAACCCTGAACACACTGCCTAATGAAGTACGATAAATTTGAGAAGCTGTCGGGCCTTGTGGATTTATCGGAAGAAGAAAGGCTCCGTGTCTGCATCTGTGTACGTCTCCTCCTCCGTCGCTGGCGGGACCTGATGTTTAGAGTTGTCCTACGACGTTTCCAGAAACTAAGATCACCACAAATGCTCATCCTGACAAGGGGCTCGTCCGCAATTATATGACCATTTTGGTGGGCTTTCTACTAAACTGCCAAGGATGGTGCAGGAGCTCTTTCCCTGCCTCCACTCTCGGTGGCTCAACACCCCGTAGGTCCGCACGCTGCACTTGTCAGGCCATGTGTCACTTCGTAATGCGGTTAATGGCTTTGTGCTGCTCCACTATCGCTGGATGCCTGTGGAGGGTGGAAAAATTCCAGCGTGTTATTGCCCGTCAACCAATTGTGACGGTTGTTGTCGGGGACAGGCCGAGCTGACGCATGCAACGCAGCAGGGCTGGACGAAGCAGGGGGTGCGAACGGCGGAAGTGCAAACTCTGACACTTCGAGCCCTTTCTTCGCAGCAGTACCAGAACCCGGGTAGCTCATTTGAAAATTTTAATGGACGACAAGGTTCATGACATTGTGCCAGACACAGGGGGATGTGCTACAGCCTACCGAATCTTATGGGCGGCCAAGCAGATTTTCGCCCAGTTATACGCTACCACCACCTTGACACTGCACTAAGGTTTCTTGTCAACCAGCCAGCGCCGTCGGGTCTCGTTGCGGAGAGCTGTCCAAAGCTCTGACCTGTGTGTGGACGGTATCACAAGAAGATTAATTTCAACACGGCCTGGTGTCTCGGGGCACGTGATGCACACCAGAGGACCTTGGGGGAATAAGAACCATGCACCATCCCTGCGGTTTTGAAGACGAGTGCGCTGAGCCTGAGAGCCTCCGTCAACCCCCAGAGACATCCACCAGCTCACCAGTGAGCTGTCACAGAAGTTTATAGCGGCCTTGGCGTGCTTACTAGTAAAATGTCGTCGGTGGTGTGATAGGAATTTTCGGACAATGATGCAGAAACAGCGCTTTGAAAATTTAGATGACACGTGGCTGCAAGGGCTGGGATCGGCTTTGTCTGGCAAGAAATGGATGCTCACAAACACCACCGGTCATATGGTATTGGAGGGCAGGCGAGGGCCATGACGTGGCGGAACCCATCTGTGTCCACCAGACCGAAAGGGCAACATTTCCTAGCGGATCACAAATAGCATGGCAATGCCGGACATTCAGGCATTTTGGCTTTGGGACCCACCCACACCCCCCCAACACAGGTCTTGGTGTAAAGTGTTTCTTCTGCTCCCAAAACCTCGGATGACAGAAGGTGGCATGCTAGACTGGCCGCTGTACGGCGTGCAGATCGTCAAAACTGGCCGAAGGTGGAAGGGATCTTAGGATGGGTCTCTGGTGGGTGTGGTGGTACTCGGGCGACGGTGGACGGCTGAAGCGGAGGTGATCCCTGTTCCATGACATCTGAGAAACATGGGACTGCCTGAGGAACGCTTGGTGGTTGCAAGAGGAGAAGAGGCGGAGACAGAGTGGCTGCTTGTGACAGGGGGTTGGAGGACTTCTGGAGTCGGTTTTGGCCTTTTTTGGCATAAGTTGTCCCTTCCATTTCAAATCATGCATTTCGCTGCATGTGACTAGACATGTTGAGTGGTGGTACTAACCATCTTAAGGTTCTTGCCTCATACTTATGCGTTTAGGCAAAAGGCGGCATATAGACCATAGCTGGGAGTGAATCAGAGGCTTGCTCCAAAGAGGGCCAGGCTTGGAGTGGTCCCTGGACTTTTTGACGGCGAGATAAGCGAGGTGCGGCGAGTTTGACGCCTGACTGTGGATCGGCCGGAATCATATCAGCGGACCTTCCATGCGACCGCCCTCTCCTTTTTGTGAGCGGGGACCCGTATTGCACTACCCCATCGTCTTCCTACTCGTCCATGATGATAAGCCGCTCGCAAGCAAATTCTGAGGAAAAGCTCCTGGGTTGGGATCCGACAATGTCGACATTCTTCATTCCATCATCTTCAACACAGGTGACGACTTGGTCGTCCTGACTTTCTGCATAAGAAGCTGCGGGATCAAGCAAAGGGGCACTGCAACGGCGTTGCCGAACTGCCCGGGATTTTTGCCGATTGACTGGCCTTCCTTAACCCTCCCTCTGATGGGCATCAGTAAACTGGGCGTTCAGGAGACAGACTAAATCATCCTCTTGATTTTTAACATGCCTTCTGACCCATACCGCTTTTTGTCATCTAAGAGGTCTTCAGACAATGGATTATCCACATTGGTGGGTAAACGAGGTTGAACCATTTGGGCTGCTTCAGTTGGGAACGGATGGCTGATGATCTGATGACGACATTTTGTTGGCCGTGACTGGAGAGGAGAGGAGGTAAGAATTGCTCTAGTTTGCAGGTTGCATTAACCCACTGAATGGACAAGATTGGCAGCGTGTTCGGTTACTTAGATTCACAGGGCCCTTGAACCAGCGATGACAGGGCCTGACGGTCCTGCAACTGGAACAATCCGCATGGGCATGGTTGTTGTCGCCTGCACTGGGAAGGAGCACCTTCTCTCAGTACTTCTAACCTCCATCTGCTACCCCACCCTCTATGCTCTGATAACACCTTGCATTTCGCCTCCATGTTCAGAAATTTAAAAATTTGAGAAGGTATGGAATAAGTTTTGGAAGTCTCTTATTAAAAGACGGAAAATCACTAAGCTATGCTCAATCCCTCTAATCAAACAAAATTGCTGGAATTCAAATTTAACTGCAGGTGTCTATCAACAAATCTGGATGGGAAAGTGCGCAAAAAAAAAACGTATCTGTTATGTTTTCGTATAATACACGGTATTTTTGCACCTTTCAATTCACCTGTGGTGACTATAGAATTGCTGTTTCAAGATTTACGTGGAGTTTGCGTCAATGAACAAAAGCTGGGTGTGAAAAAAGTCAAAAAACACGTATCTGTTTGTTTTTCGTATAATACACGGTATTTTTTGCACCTTCAATTCACCTGTGGTGACTATAGAATTGCTGTTTTAAAAATTTACGTGGTTTGCTCGGTCAATGAACAAAGCTGGGTGCGCAAAGTCAAAAACACTTTATCTGTTATGTTTCGATAATCACAGTATTTTTTGCACCTTTAAATTTTCACCTGTGGTGACTATAGAATTGCGTTTTAAGATTTAATGTTGGATGCTGCGTCAATGAACAAAGCTGGGTGCGCAAAAGTCAAAAAAAAAAAACGTATCTGTTATGTTTTCGTAGATACACCGGTATTTTTTGGCAACAAACAACCTGTGCTACTACAAGATTGCTGGATTGTAATTTAACTGCAAGGTGGATATATCAACACAGGTGGAAATGGTAAAATTGAAAATGAAACACCATCTGAAATGTATACTGATAATAAAATTGGAGTTTTGCACCTAACAAAGAGACCTGCAGTTACTAGAAATGATGTGTATCCAATATAAGTTCAGGCTGCCCAATATCCAGGAAATATTTCAATAGCAAACTGTTAATAATAAAGATATTGCAGTGGAATGTCTACACTAAGTCTTGGTGACCTTTATCCACTGTTCTTTATAGATAGAGCTTGTCTGTGTTCACCCGCGGGGCCCCCCCTCCGCTCCCCCCGTGAATTTACAGCGGTAGATGCTGCTTTAAAATTCTCTAGCTAACTACATAAAATCTTCAAATCTCTAATCTATCTAATTGGGAAGGATCACAGCTAATATTAAAGTTTCTTCGTGCGAAATAGACTGGCAGAACGCACGTCCTATTCCTATGAGAAACCCGAGAGACACTAAGGCTGAACAGGAAGGGCTGTTCTATTGTTAAAACGAGGTCATGTGAATTTTCCAGCCAATCGCAACCATACACATCCCAGTCATGACGTCGCACACAAAATTCACCTGCTCTATTCTGTAATCTGATTTGCTGGCTGGCAAAATTACAGGACGCGCCGAAACCGGCGCGATCTTAAGAGATGATGCACAGATTTTAACCTTACTTAGCGCATGATCTGAAAATTTCGATCACCATAAAAACCTTGCCGATTTCAACTTTGTCGATAAAAATCGCTCAACACTATACAGTAAACCTTTTTCACTTTTTTGACATGAAGTCCAAGGTCATACACAAGCTGTGCTGACACAATTTCATATTGGGGCAAATAGATCCGTAGCGTACTATAGTGCCCAGCTGGACCCCATTGTTAAAGGTTTGCATCAGGGTAGTGGATACATTTGCATATGCTATTGAAAAGTCAGTTAACTTAGGCTTAGTGTACAGTTTGGATGTCTGGGTTCTCCACTCTGTATATGCCTTTTAAAACCTGTCATTTATGCCAGACTCACAAAGTGGGAGTTATCTCTCTTTCAACCTAGTCACACACACTTACCAAGATCTTCCAGGTTGAACCCCGTTACCCTCTTTTCTCCTAGAGTAAGGAGAGAGATTTAGATGCTGTAGATAATGACCATGATTGTCTGGAACACACATCCAGACTCTGCATTACCCCACTCAGATTTAAAGGAAGAAGCAATCGATCCCCTAGACTTGGTTGTGTGTGCAGATGGAAGTTGCCATAGACAGAAAGACTTTGGCCAGTTATCCTCTGACTATGCAGTGGTAGATGACACCCATACCATACATGCTGAGTTTTTTAATTCCCCCTTAGTTGTTTGCTTTTATCAAAGCATGTGAATTAGTGAAAGGGAAGACAGTGAACATTTATACTGATATGGTTAGAGTAGTACTGGATTTTAGTACTATCTGGAAAATAAAAAACTTCCTGATTGCAAAAGGGTCCCACGTAAGCTTTACAAAAGAAATTATCATATTGTTGGAAGCCATACATCTTCCAAAAGAAATCTCTATCTATGGTAACATGTCAAGCCCAGACCACAGGTCATGAGTCCATGACAAAATTGAATCACAGAGCTGATAAAGTTGCAAAGGAAGCGGCAGTCAAATTTTTATGTTGAACTGTTGTTACGTAAACTACTGTTGTAACTTTGCCAGATTTTGACACTTTAAAACTTTTTTATATGTGGATTATGTTCTCAAACTTCAAAGACAATTGAAAGGCTTACATCGCCAAGTAGGGGGCATACAATCTATGTCTATATCAGGTACATAGCCCCTCAGTACATAAGTAGGTATACAGGACTCCCTATTAAAAATAACATAATTGTATTCACCTCTCACCATTCTCACTTCTCACTTCTTCTTAGAGTTCAGAGCGGCTGGCATGATGTCATCACTCCACCTGCTCTAGATCACCACTCCCAGCATAGGCTTAGGGTCTAGTACAGGCACAGGCGACATGATGACATCATTACATCACACTGCATCATATAGAAGGCTAAATGTCTGGGAACTAACCCCGATTCGGGCCACTCTCCCTAAGTCGCTGCCCACAGCGCACAGGCGACATCTGTGATCACTGTATGGCTGGGTCTACGTTACCCAGTGAAGCACCTGTGTAGTGAAGGGGGCCTGTGGGATCCCTGTCTTAGTGGACCTCCTGCAAGTATGACCACTGCAGCTACCCCATTTGATGCTCCATACACCCTCCAGCGTCAATTTGATATAGGAGACCTTTGGTTAAGGTTGGGGTTGGCTCATGTTGTGAACAATTGCAGTTATATAGGAACACATGTATGAAAACTGTTTAGGTCTAAAACTCATTTTGTTGCTTATATCAGGCATCCTCAAACTGTGGCCCTCCAGCTGTTGGGAAACTACAACTCCCATCATGCCCACTGTTTATAGATTATATAAATGCATGGTGGGAGTTGTATTTTTCCAACAGCTGGAGGACCGCAGTTTGAAGATGTCTGCTCATAGCAACCAATCAGAGCTCCCCTCTCATTTCATATAGTGCTCTGGAAAAATGAGAGGGGCGCTCTGATTGGTTGTCATGGGCAACAAAATGAATATTAGACCTAACCAGTTTTCATACATGTGGCCCTTACTCTGGTGTTTATTTAACAGTTCTACAGGGTATATAGGGCCTGTATTAGGTTTCAGTTCACAGCTGATACGTGACTAGCTGTGTAGGCAGAACTCACTATGTTCCATTGTGGAGAGGCACAAGATGATGGCGACCAGCAAACCATTCCTTGTGTTGGTCTATGGGCTTAGTTCTGATTGTACACTACTTGTTCTGTGGTTCTGATCTCCATCTGCAGCCACTGGTTACCAGTAGAAGAGCAAGGTCAGTTTCTTCATCAGAAGTAAATAAAAATAAGCAGCAGATAAGGGTGCACACCTCACCAGACCTAAGCCAAAGTCCAAGTAGCAGTAACCAAAATAAAACCAGACAGCACCTCAATGTGGAAAAATTGGTATTTTATTCAAGCTTGAGAATAACTCTAGTAGAAGCTGAAATATTGCATTCATGAATAAAAGACATATTTTTTCTATTTTATATAGAATTGTTGCCTACATTTTTTTCATTTAGTTCCTTGAGCAGGAGCCAGTGTAAAAGAAGGCTAAGGTGGGCTGCTGTCTCCTGGAAGTCCACTTACACTGTCCTACAGGCAAATTGTTTCAGAGACGAAAACAGTTGAACTTAACTAATTTGGTGGTGCTAAAAATGAATATGATGCTTAAATTTGCTAATTGGCTTTAGTTTTCAAGATCCAGAGGATCACCCGATCCTTCAATGATGATCAGCTGGAGAAACCAAAGTCAGAAGTCAAGCCTGAACTTCAGACGATGTGCAAGACAAAGGGAAAGAGACCAGCTTCGAATCCAACCAACCGTATTGATTAAAAAATATTGATGCTTTATTTCCATACAGATATAACAAACATAGCATTGTATAATTTCAAAATAATGTGCTTCTTATATCTCATATCCGGTCACCTGAAACACCTGGATTAATAAAATGCACAAAAACACTACATGCCTAATAATCCCTTATACGAGCCTATGTTAAGCATGTCATTCGTACCATATATCTTGTTTTATATTCAGGCCATTAGGTGCTCTAGTGCCAAGGCAGAAAATCGATCATGCCTCCCTATTTAATAATTTCCTGTACAAATGACCTCCTCTCATAGACTGCAAGATTTTTTTTATCCTCACAAATGTGAACCCCGACATGTCTAATGAGATAACACATACTATTAAGAAGTACGTAAACTGCAATTAAGAGTATGTTATAAACTTGGTGAAGTGCAATTTGTGTTGAGTGCAATACGTTGGCTGCACTATGGGACCCCTCAAAGTGAGAATAAGAAGACATCTGTCAGACTCCATGAGACAGATTACCTCTTGGGCCCCTGCGGTGTCCGGACATTTCACTAAGTTCCATGCAGGTGACACGTCGGGGTTCACATTTGCGGGGATAGAAAAAGTCTTGCGATCTGTGAGAGGAGGTGATCCTCATAGGAAATGATTGCGTCCACATGACAGATGTCAAAATATTTGTCAAATTCTGAATCCTAAAACCATTTTGTCTGATGAGTATTTTGACGTGGTTTTCATTGTGAATTTTAGTTTGTTTTAGCCATACCTCAAACTCCTGATGGAGCCATGTTTGGGGTGAAACATGTAGGGGAGATTTTGGACATTTTTTAATATTAAAACTTCTGGTCTTTTGCGGTCTGACCAACTGCAGTGCTGAGCACTATTTTATTTTGTGATAGAAATCTAACAGCTAGAGAAATTTAAGCCCCAGTGACAGCATTTTGGTCTTTAGAGACAGCAATTCATGAACTACTATATTCTAACAGCCAGCTAGGTGTCACCAGCTCAAGCTATTTTTTGGAATTTAACCATTTGTTGGAAAGGAGGGGTTTAGTGATATATAGGAATGTATTTTCCCTTTGTCTTGGCTGAGGAGGCAGTGGAATGTCTGCATCTGAAAATTTGGCAAGCTGCTAGCTATCACCCTATATATAATGTTAGTGGAGTAAGGCAGAACGAGTTAATATTGCTACAGATTCAATATGCAGTGATATGCCAGCAGTTATATCTGAATGAGTGCCATACATAATTTCAGTGCAGTAAGGCAGTATGGGTCAATGCTACTATAGTTTTAACATGCAGTGATATACCAGTAGACAACAAGTACCTCCCTCCATGTTAGATAACACTATGTGGATTAATTCATACATGATAGAATCTCATAATAATACCAAAATTCAAATGTCCACCTTAGACATCCTTTAAAAGTGATACAAAAGCACTGACTTTGAGGATACGTTTAACTTGATCAGAGGTTTTGGTTTTAACGTTTCTATGGCTCTATATATATTTTTTTCTTTTCTTTGTAAAAAATGTGATAAATAAAGTTTAATTTTTAAACACCAACCTGTGATGGATAAAAGTGGTTGAAGACTGCCTATGGCAAATTGTGATTTTGTTCTGATAGTCACCCCCTGCATCACAGCCAGGTCATTTTTCTAATGACGTTCAGATTTGGAGTCAGCACATTTGATTTAGTATGGAATATGTTTTACTCTCAGTAGCAAAATCTTTGTTGTGCTGTGTTATACTTTTTTGGTTATACATGAATTTAGTAATAAGCCGTTGTACTTTACACTATATTTATTTATTATTTATACATTTATATTTTTGCACTTTTTAATTGATTAATTATGTCATATCTTGCTCTATTTTGACCACACTTTACATGGCCCTTGACTTCATTCATTTGCTCTATTCCTATTTTTTAATGTCTTTTTTCTGTATCAATTTGTTATTAATAAATTATTATATTTACATTTTGTAATTACATTTTTGGTACTGTGGCATTTATAATGTTTTGTTATTTAGCCTTTGTTTGAACCAGTTCCTGATAAGGCACATTTTCTTATTCTTTAGTACACGCAGGTTTGAACGCTATAACAATTTCTTGTGGTCAGTTATTCTATTAATTGGTTCACATTTTTTCCATGACATGTAAGGCTTTATTTTTATTTAATGTTTACTTTTTTATTATAATGTGAAGGAAATGGTAAGAAAAACAATAGCTAATAGAAATTTTAGAATTACGTCACTTTTACGTCACAGAAGTTCACATGTAAGTGATACAGATTTGGGGTTGGGGGCAGGAGGGGCAGGACTAAAATTTGTGGTTTCGGCTGTCAATGCATTTGTTTATTTTATTTTTTCAGTGTTTATTTTTTAACTTTACATAATTTTTCCTCTACGAGGTCAGAAAAAGACCTGTGGGGAGCAGTTTTACACAACTTTTTTCTGATTTTCCCTATAACTACACTGACTGCAGACTTCATCTGAGTCTGAAAAGACCTAGTAGTTCAAGCAATTACAGAGCTACCATCCCTTCCTTCTTTTTGGAGAGCCTGTCTGCCGCTGACAGCCAGCTCTTCAATACCACAGCTGCACAATTAGTGCAGGTACCCCACGTGGATACTTTAAAATGACCACCACCACTATAATCAACGAGTGGTCGGCATCTAGTTAAGGTCCCCCTCCAAGACCAGCAGAGCATTTTTTTAATCTAATAGACAACACCTTCAGAGAAACAACTATTACTTACAGTTTGATACTTAGAGTTACATTTACAACAGGCATACTCCTGCTCCACATAGACTGAAGCTGTTACAGGGTGAACTGTCCATGACATGTCATAGGAGAGCTGTATCATGCTCTTACCATTGCATTGCTGTTATCATGACATTTGAGCACATAGTAATGTACACCAGGAACAGAAGCTGAGCTGTTGTGTCAATCATAAAAGTATATGTTGAACTCACCATAACTTTCTTGCTTTTCTCTTTTTTACACATTATTTCAAAAGGGAAACTGTTGTTGGCGCTATATACTGCTGATCCTTAGTACAGGGGTGTTTTGCCAACTATTTTACGGGGTCGGATACGGATTTAAAGGCAACACCAAATGCTTTATTAATTTTATTTTATGAATAATTCACTGATTACATGCAAATACAAGAAGATAGTATGATATTGCATACACTTTTGCATACTTACATTACACAATATACAGGAACAACTTCACCAGGATTTATATGCTTCATCTATCCAGCATCAGCTGGGAGAAGTGGGCCAGCGAAGATACAGAGAATTCCTGGGCAACACTGTGTCACGGGCGTCCCCTATAGCACGCAGGTCCAGAGACTTCTAGCTCCACAATCAACTTTCTCAGCTTTTATCTCATTTGAAAATAAATGCTTGTATAGCCAAGTGTTACGCAAACTAACAAATCAGTATTTGTCCGGCATAAGGTCTCCCCCCTCCGAATGGCAGTTCTTCAGAGGTTAACCTGGTACTGGAAAAATCCAAGCCATGAACACCTGCATTCCCATCAATCAGTGTTATGTGGTACAGCATTCTCATAACAAAATTATGCGAGAAACACTGATAAGAGAGCTATGTGTAGGATCTATGTGGTAACATGCATCGTCCTTCACTAAGCATTACCAGGTGTTGGGAATTTTACAGAACTTACAGGCTAACTGTTACCATCTAATATTCTTAAAGATATACTGTCAATATGAACTCCGGATGGTCAAATAATATCTTAGTACTACAAAGGGACAATTATATAGAAAGAAGCATTTAAGCCATTAGAAAGCGTGTAGTGCTAAAATGTGATTGGAGGGTGCTGTTTGTTATCCAGATTTCCCACATCAGCGGTCCCCAACATTTTTTCCACCAGCTACCGGTTTTATGCAAGACGATTTTTCCGTGGCCCAGTGGGGGTGTGGTTATCGGGGGCGTGATTATCGGGGCGGGGTTATGGAGGGGGTTGGATGTTTTAGAATCACACACACAAAAAAAAACACAATAAAGTGTATACTATTTTAGAGGTATAGTATGGGGTAACCAGTATGTTATAACTGCAGACTGCTTGTCAACTCTGTCGGTCAGTATTATATTAATAATGCTGACCCACAGAGCTGACAATCAGTTTGCAGTAATATTGATCAGCTTTGTGGGTCAGCATTATACATATATATAATATACATATGTAATCAGCTCTGTCATTATAGAGATATATGCCATCTTGTAGTCATTAGAGATATATATATATGCCCCCTGTAGTCATTATAGATATAGGTCCCCTGTAGTAATTAGATGTAGATATGACGCTCCTGTAGTAATTAGAAATAGATATGGCCTTCCCTGTAATAATTACAAGTAGATATGGCCCACCCTGTAATAATTAGAAGTAGATATGGCCCTCCTTTAGTAATTAGAAATAAATATGGCCTCCCTGTAATAATCAGTAGTAGATATGGCCCCCCTGTAGTAATTAAAAGTAGATATGGCCCTTCCTGTAATAATTAGAAGTAGATATGCCCCCCTGTAATAATTAGAAGTAGATATGGCCCTCCTGTAGTAATTAGAAATAGATATGGCCCCCCCTGTAATAATTAGAAGTAGATCTGGTTTTGTTCCTGGAGAAGAAAAAAATTAAAATACTGCACTGGTAGAACCGAGTAAAATAATTTTGCTTTCATTTCATATAAAGTTGGGTTTGAGGAACAACTTTGATAAAGCTCTTGATAAGGAAGGTGAGGCTTTCAGTCATTTGGGAGAGCATATCTGTTGTGCCTAAAATAAGGAAATTACTGAAAGAGACGATATTCGTTGCTAAGCTAAAAAATCTTGAGTTAGCAGCCTGGCCATCTTTCAAAGCAATTGTTCATGACTTTTTGGATAACAGAAGAGATGATGACTATATTTCTATAGTCACTAATCTACTGGAGAACTACAAGGATATGGGACTCTGCAATGATGGGCAATTACTGTTGGTTTCTGTTAAGAGAGACTGATGAGACACCTTACAAATGAAAAGCATCCTCATCATATTTTGCCAAAGGAAATTGAATACTTATATTAATATGTTTGAAGTTCTCTTTGGTTTGTTAGAGTTTATAGTTTAGTCAATATGTAACATAATTTAATGTGTTATTTTCCCTTCCAATAGCTGAAAGATTTCCTCAATCTGTCATTATTATCTTTGATAATTATAATTGCTATGTATCTATTAAACGTGACATGATAGAAAGGTTATAAAAACTCATGCACAACTTTTTAATAAACAAGAAAGACAGCATTGACATTGCTTGTTTTGTATGTCTCTCATCCTTTCCATGTACAGGCAGTCCCCGAGTTACAAACGGGGTAGGGACTGTGGGTTTGTTCTTAAGTTGAAATTGTATGTAAATTGGAACAGGTATATTTATTTCATGTAATTCCAGCAAAAAATTTTTTTTTTTAGTTTTAGATAGTGCAGGGAAGTGTTTTTACATTTGTTTTGCTGTCTGTGCCCTTTTTAGAAGATTTCACCTAATGTTCTATATCTCATTTGCAGCTGTGGCATGCTGGCACTTGGTTATCATGGGGCGTGACTCAATGTTGAATGTCAGCCACGCCCCATAAGTCTCCGTTTGTAACTAGGGGACGTATGTAAGTCGGAACGATGTAACTCGGGGACTGCCTGTATATGCATTGTGAGAAGGCACAAGGTGTTGTGTTGGATGGCCGATATGTTTCACCGAGGTTTCTGATCTCGGTGAAGTAAAGCCTGATAGCCGTATGTCAGTATCGATAGGATATTGACATTTGTTTTGTTTTGATAGTATGACTGCTGGAATAGCAGTGGATCTGGGTCAGGCTTTTCTGGAGCATTCCAAAGAGCAGGGTGGGTTGACTGCTCCCAGGTATCCAGGCCTTGTATTTTGGCCTACTTAAGGCAGAAAGAGCAGGATGGGTGTGGTGTTTTTTCTCAGTCAGAGTGTTGGCCTGACTGGGACCAGAGGTGGAAGTCTGTGCTGCAACCTACCGTCCACAGTATCCCACATTCCCCTGACCAGTGTGGGGAACACACCCAGGTAACTGCCAGAGACTGTGAGTGAACCACACGGACTGTATATGTTGTTTGTTTGGGCTGAATTAACCGTATCCCTTTTTTTTTTCAGTTAGATGTGAAAACCTGGCAAAATAAAGGGCAAAGACTTTAAACAAATGCCAAGGACGTGTTTTTTCCCCTTGCTACCACTGAGTTACATCCCCACAAGTGGGGGAGGACACGGCCCGGACCCGCCAAACTGTCCGGGGTCAAACAGCAGTCAGACCCAAACTAAAACTGCTAACATGGGGGACTCATTTAAGACCTGGTTCACGAATCTACAGAAACAGAAAACCACAGCGCAGCACAGAAGCTCTTTTGGGAAGCCAACAGGCGCAGAAAAAAGCCCAGAACAGCAGAAAAAGGGCTCATACTGAATCATGCAGGTGCAGCAAGCAACCAACCAGCTCTGAGCAGCAAATAAGATATTACGGACCCTGGGGGCCCGGAAACCCAGCCCGCCAACACAAAAGGGAAAAAACAGGCTAGAAGGACCATAGGAAAGCCCTCCAGAAATACCCGGAATTGACATCGAGGGGCCAAACCGGGAGGGGCGCTACCCCGGAGCAATGGGGGGAGGTGCTGGCCCCCCATTTTAAATGGGGGGGGGGCCCCAAAAGGCCTATTACGACCTCGACTTACTGGATGCAAAAGCAGAGATCCTGGCACGTCTGGGCAGGGCCGCCATAAGAAATTTTGGGGCCCCATACAACTTGAGCGTCTGGGCCCCCCCCCCCCCCCCCCGGCCGACCCAACCCCCGCTCCTCCCCTTTCCCCCTCCGTCCCACACAGCCCCACCCCTTCCCCCCCCCAACCATCGCCACCCCATATCACAGTCACCATTTAAAGTTCTTTCAAAAGGGCCCTTCCCAACCAATAAATTTCCACAACAATAAACAAAAAATTTTAAATAATACTGACTGTCCCACCAAAATGTTTTTGACTAAAAAAAAAAATAAAAAAAAAAAAAAAACCATAACCAAAACCAATTTTCCCAACGTTACCCTTGTTTTAAAACCATACACAAGTCTGCAAAAATTTACTTTCATTTAGGGGGCCTCACAGGGGACATTTTGCTAGGATTGTTCACTTTCCCTTTTCTTCTTATTCGTCCAGACCCATGAGACTTCCCCTCCACCATCGTCCCTTAAATTTAAACACAAAACCTGAGACCCCCCTTTAGGGAAAAGTTTCCCCCCTGTAATTAGGGCCCCCTTTTTAGGGAGAATAGTCCCCCCCCCGTAAATTAGGGGCCCCCCCGAGGCAGAATAGTCCCCCCCCCCCGTAGATTAGGGCCCCCCCGTAAAGCAGAATAAAAAAGAAAG